>JAVDBV010048869.1:0-19568 GCA_032619315.1 Piper longum | reverse complement strand
TCAATATATATATATATATAATAATTTTGTAATAAAAATTTAACTCGCTCCCGACTATAGTAAATATTACAAAATAAATTTTAAAAAATATATAAAATAATTTCGTAATAAAAACTTGACTCGAAGTCAAGTTTTTATTACGAAATTATTTTATATATTTTTTAAAATTTATTTTGTAATATTGACTATAGTTAAAAGCGAGTCAATTTTTTATTATGAAGATATTTTATAATTTTTTTAAATTTTATTTCATAATATTGAACCTACTTTTTTCTTCACTAACTCTAATTTTGTAAAGAGTTAGTGAAGAAAAATGGGGGAGAAAACAAAGTTTGTGAAGAAAATTAAAACTATGATAATTTTGTAATAAAAGCTTTACTAGTTCCTCACTCTGGTGAATATTACGAAATACATATAAAAAATGATGAAAAAAATAGAGCAAAATAATATAAAATAAAATAATCTATTAGAACTCGATTATTTTATTTTATGATATTTTAATATATTTTTTATATTTTTTGGTTGCATTTCGTAATATTTTTTATATTTTTTATATATAAAACACATATTTTAAACTTCTCTTATTCCTCCTAAGGTATATAATGAAAAGCTTTCACTATATATATGATGAATGATAAGATTACAACCTTCTTTCCTCACCTCCTTAAGAAAATCGAAGAAACCTCTCAAACCCACCATCATGAGAAAAACAAGTTTTTCTCTCTTCCACAATTTCAAATTAGAGTAAAAAATACAACAGAGTAGGTAAAATAAAATATAACTTGAAAAAGAACCTTCAAACCTATTCATACAATTTAGCCCATCGCCTCCACTTGAGCACTTGACGTGAGTGCCTTGGTGCCCGACTCTAGGAGTTTTCCTATTGTGCCTGAGCGCTTGGGTGCCGACACCATCTTTCGTCTAGAAGCACTGCACATGGGCGAAACTTCTAGTACGCCCAAGCATGATTGACCTGCAGGTGCCTCCCGCTTCCCCTTCTCCTTGCCTTCCCCATTTTTGGCAAGTTGCTGGCGATAACAGGGCCAAATACCTATTGTAAACTCCATAACTTCAATATTTAGAGTATCAGTGTTCCAATTTTTACTTGAATTGTTCAGTCCCAAACTTTTACATTCAACACAAGTTCACCAAAGTTGAGCAAAATCTCAATTTTTGCCCGTCCACCAATTTAGTCAACATAGATATATAGGATTCTTATTCTCCTCAATCTTTACCAATTTCAAATTTTCATCCTCTAACAAGATACTAATAACATGGCTGAAAGCGTTTACCTAGGAGAGAGCTAGCTACATACTTAATAAAAAAGTTAAATCCCCACATACATAGAAACTTATAGAGACCACAAGTGGACAACTATCTAGAAACGAATTAAAGATAAATAAGATTTTTCAAATAAACTATGCTGACCAACCCAATTTTATGTCCAGATTCAGTGCCAACTTGGTCTAAATCCCAAGCCCAAAAATTAAACAATGTATGGAATAATTAAATTATAACTGAGCATGCAATAAGCACCCATTAATTAAAAACACTTAAACCATTAATAAAACATTATATTTCAACAAAATATAAATTATTCCAACTATATACAATTGATCCATAATAATATATAATAATTAATAATAATTAATTAATAAGCATTGAAAATAATATAACAAGTCTTGGCTAATATAGTAATCCAATTCCCATGCTAGTTATTTCTTGTGGAGACAATTTCACACTAGTAATTGAACCACTAAATATGTCTAACAATAATGGACAAATAACAAATGTCACAAGTATGAATTAAGGCCTAACTCCGAATCTAATAGACAAACTTATATGTCAGAAAAAATTACAAAAAATGATTGTAAGCCCCCTTTCCTGAAGGAGACAATACTCCTATTCCTACGCTGGTTTCCAAGTGTGTGGGCTAAGTTGGCTCTGAACATAATGTGGGATGAGCTTTACACCCCGGGCTATATGTTCATGAGGTGAGTAGTGCCACTTACGTGTATGCTTACACTAATGCTAGAAACTCTACTTCTCACCCAACTAATCAACAACTGCTTGTACTAATTAAATATCATACAAAGTATATATACCTCGACTACCTCAGCTATTCTCTTGAACTAGATTGTGAGTGATCTACTAGAACCAAACATTATATATATTAATATGTATTTTCGGTTAATTATATGTAATGCCATGTCATGGTATGCATGCACACGCATTAACATAAGTCACACACATTAACATAAGTCAAGCATGTTTTACAAATCATACTTCATCAAACAAGAAATATATAATATTTATATATATATGAATATATAAATATTTAGCAAAATAATTAATTTAATCAAGAAATCAAGGTGTTTGTGTTAGTGTTGCGGTTCTTGTTCAGAGCCTACGATGCTATTGCCAAACAACATCTTCACACACATGAGTGTCGCGACACTAAAACTCCCGACTTTCAGCATCGTGGCACTGGCCTAGCCAAAACACACACAAATTACCAATGTCATTGCGTTGAGCCTCCCTGCTTTCAGTGTCGTCGTGTTGGCTTCATCCATTCACAATACAGAATAAGCAACACTGTGGCGCTATTCTGTAGTGCCGCGACGTTGCCACAATAAAATTTAAACCAAAATTTATTTAATTAGTACTTAATTAACATGCAATCAATTTTTAAATATTCTAATAAATTAATTACATCACACAACAATTTCTTATGTTAAATTTTAATGCAATTATCCATTGTATCAAATTTTATCATTAAAGCATGAAAGATGATATGTATTCTACTTATTAATACATGCATCTAATTATCATATTAAATCAACACAAAAGCATAAAAAAACTTCACAAAACATAGATTTATAAGAAATCTACACGAATTCATTATAAATTAAATAAAGTAATCAAGGTAATTATATAAAAGATGCATATAAAAGAAAATACATGTAAAACTTATTCTTTTAATGAACAATCACACATAGATAAAATCCAAACCATATGAATTTATTGTACAACACAATCCTCCCCAAAACAAAACACAATCAATGATTTCTCTTCCCAAGAAACCATCCAAATTGAATGGAAAATTTATATTGTCATGATATATGCACGTCTTAAACATGAATTCTATAAAAAACATAATGATTTGATAGAGGAAATTGAGAAAAGAAGATGTACCAAATAAGCCCAAGTGTCCTCCTATCCCCTTTACTCAATGTCAAAAGCTTTTTCGAACGAGAGGGGCCAACCTCTCTCTATACTTAGATACTAATTGATACAGTTAAATAGGGGAATTATGGATAGTCTTTTCTATTTAATTAATTAACTCCAAATGACTTGAATCTTTCTAAAAGGAATGTCTAATTCTTAATACTATCTTAATTAAGAGTTCTAAATCTCCAAAACGCATTTTTAAACACTATTATTAACAAGAATTTTTTCATATTAAAATATTTATATTTTATGAACTTGTACAAAGTCAATTCTGCCCCTCTAAGTTATTACTTAATAACTTAGATATAAGTTTAACTCAAAACAGTCATATCTCACGTAAATATAAGAAACAATAGAGCAAGACAATAAAAATGATAAATGAACCCAATTAAAGAGGTGATGTGTGAGGTAACACAAGATCAAGTTCACAAAACTACTTGTTTTGGCAAATAAATCTAGTTATGAAAGTTTACTAAGTGGTTTTGAGTTTCATTCACTTAACTTTCTAAAGCCATCAGGTCAAACATAAGAGAGTTAAGTGAAGCGTGTTAAAGAAAATGGACTCAAATAAGACTAAACACACAAGAGAATGAGAAGAGAGAAAACACAAATAATTTTTTAAATAGCTTCCCATATAGTACTTTTCTCTTATATCCCACTGAATCTTTTGGTTGAGTAGGTTTTTGTAGGTTCACTATGACAAACTATTTGTATACCTTACAACTAACCAGATAGGCCTCCTTCACAAGCACTTCACAAGCGCTAAGGAACCTTACACTCCAAGCACCCTTGGAGCCTCAAGCCTTCCTTCTCCAATACCCAGTGCCAAGGATCTTATCCAATCAGCTCCAAATACCCTTGGAGCTCCACCACTTTGAAGCTACCTCCCTTCACAAGCTCACACCTTGAGCCTATTAGAAATGTGGTTCTAAATATTATTATTTGATGGTTATATATTTAAAGTTTAGAGAGTATACTAATATATTGTCTATTATAAAAAGTTGCAGCAAATTAATTATCTTGGAGGTGTAAGAATTCCTGGTAACTTTTAACATTATGCTTTATCATATATCATTAAATGCAAGTTACAAAGGTGGCTAGTACTAATCCAGGTAACTCTAACTTTGCGTAATCGAATATTGTAACACCCCGATTTCAGTTCATTTAAGAATCGAATCAGAAATATTGCGATCGAGTCAAGTCTTGTTTAAAGTTTTCAATCAATATCTCGATCGACAAAATAGATCAAGATAACCTTCTTGGTGTCATAAGAATGGAAGACATTATTAAATACACGTCAAAACACATCGAATATAAATAAAAGTAAGAAAGAAATAAATGTGCTGAGCTCAATTGTGTGTAGCATTTATCTGCCCTCCCATCAATTTCAACTCAAAATTGCAAGACCTATATATGTTATATAAAAAATATATGCAACGAATGTTATCGATCCGAAAAATAACTAATACAAACTTGTAAATGGGTATTCCATTACCCATAAAAACTTATGAAACTTCAAGTTTGCCTCACACTGGGCGGTAAGCAATACACTTAAGCAAGTGTCGGCTCGTATGCACGACTCATAATTATATTTATACATACAATGCTTACGCCCTCACATCTTTCATATCACCCGCCACGGTACTTGAGTGACAAAAGGAATAGTTAAGTTAGTAGCACAAATTTCAAAAATGTGCTCCATCACGCAAGACCCTCATACACCACACCACCTTAGGGTTTGAAGGAGTACTAGTGGTCTATACATATCTTTATACCACTCATTCTTTTATTCGTGAAATCTGTAAAAATGCACGTACTCGAAGAGGATTGTATAATACATTTATGGAGCTTAAGTTCAAAAACCAATAAGGGATCTCATCGTTATAATTTTATTAAATGTGTATAGAAAACACAACTAAATGACCTGACATCGAGGGATCCGATAAAATACCGCCGAAGGCATCCTACATCTAAAAGACAATTAAACTCTACACACAAGGGGTCAAGTAGAGAGGGAGAGACCTACAGACCTGTGGTCTAAGCTCAAAGTACATTTGCACAGCTACGGCGAGCTCAGACTCCGAAACCTACATCGGAACCCACTACTAAATAAAATACTAATATCTCTATATAATGCATGCTTGTGATGTGCGCTCATATCATCAATACATCGTAATAAAGAAAACATTGCTAACAAACATATAACTAAACCTATTGCACAAAATTTAAGACATAATAATAATAAATAATAATTAAATAAATAAACAAGAAAATGCACTCACAGACATTTAGATAAATAATAAATACATGAACATGAACAATACTCTAATCATAAAATAATTATATAATTATAATATATAAATATACGAGTAAACACTTGTAAATATCAATATATATTCGTGTCATTAAAAATATAAATAAATAATAATTCAATAAATTAAAAAATAGTTAATACTCATTAATAATGAATATTAATAATATCATAAGAATAGTATACAAGAATACATAATTAAATATAAATAAATAATAACATACACATAACGAACAAAGAAATAAATATATATATATATATATATATATATATATAATTTAGTACACATAATAAGACTAATATTCATAAGTAAATATAATGTTAATAATAAAAAATAATCACGTAAACATTCATCATCTATGATAAACATATAAAATAAATATAAATAAATAATAATGAATAAATTAATTAATAAATAATTAAATAAAATAATAAATAAAAAAATTTATCATAACATCAAATTATGCTAGATCATGTAATTATCCATCCAAACTAATATAGATGTTCTCGAATTACTGAAAATAGTCCGAAAATGAGCTGAACCGGACTGGACCGAGTTGAACAAGACTAAAACGAAAGGGTTGAACCAACCCAGGCTAGAAAATAGGCTGGGTTGGCTGGGCGGACCTGATAGGATGGGTACACTCGGACATGAGCTGGCAAGCTGGGAGACTCGAGCTAGCCCGGTGGATGCGACGTGAACAACGGATTGGATCATTGGCAAATGGGTAAACGGAGAATGCTGATGGCAGTGTTGCTGGGGTCAACGCCGGTCGAGATCGATGGGGGGCGTCACGATAAAAGTGTTGGTGGTGACGATCGGCGATGTCTGGCCACTGGCTGGCCCGAAATCGATTGGAAGGCATAGAGTCACTGTCGGGTGTCCACGTCCATGGCAGGGATCACGGCCGTGGTGGTGGTCGTGGTTTGTCTCAAAATGTAGATCTAATAAGATGAAGTTGTGGGGGTGGTCGGATAGGCCGGTTGTGGCTCGCCGGCACCGGGAAATGGCTCAAACGATGTCGGCGGCGCTGGAAGGGGGTTGTAAAAACTCCGTCACCAACGGCGACTCCGGCGGTGCTGGTGGTCGTGAGAGGTACGACTGGAAAGCTGGCCATGAGGCAGTCATGGGGGTACCACTCTGGTGGCCAGAGGAGAGGTAGAGACTCGCCTGTGGCGTCGAAGTGGTGTCAGCACTAAGAGTGAATAACTTCAAAAATGGGAGAAAAAAAAGCTGGAATCGGTGCGAGAAGCTATAAGGTTAAGTGGACGGCTCCGATCATGCCACGTGGCATGACCCAGACGTCCAACAATTCATAGCCTAGTGGGCCCACCTACAGATATATGTAATATCTATCTGGATGAAAAGCTTGGATCGAGTCCGTCTAAAGTCCAAACTGACTCAAATCCTAAAAGTGATTCTATAGGAGGGAATCAAGGCAAGAAGGTTAAATGGGTCTTAATCCCTAAACTTAATTAAGATGAGCCCACAGGGGCACAATCGAGTGATCTGAAATTCCTATGCTGCATGCAAATGAAATAACTAGAAAATTCCAAACGGATGCTGAACACTGAAACGACCTAGATCTATGCCTAAAATCATGGCTAACTCATAAAAATCATGTGTATCTCATGTATACATTGATAATTCATTATATACAGTATTATATAACTTAAACTATCATATGCTTGTCGGGCACACTCAGCCTTCATAACATGCTCATGTGGCCATCTCGGCCTTATACTGATATTTTGAAAATTAGTCTCGCTCGAGCTCACTCGAACTGACTCGATACTGACCTGAACCGGGTAACCTATAAGGAGGCAAAACCCTAAACCAAAACTGGGGTTTTGCAAATATGGTGATTGAAGGGGAGCGCTAAATGATGTGCTTTATACCCCATAGTTTTACAATCGAGACATGTTAATTCATCCTGCCTGGGTGAAGGGTAATATAAATTATAAAATTTTTGTTTGGTTGTATATGTAATTTACAAAATCCCCATTAGGTTAATGCAAATTATATTTTTTGTTATATGATTTACAAAATCCTCAATAGGTGATGCAAATTATATAATTTGCATGTGATTTTTGTTTTGTATAAATTAATAAAATTCCCACCGGGTAATGTGGGTTTATATTGTGTATATGTGTGTGATTAATTGGGTTTCTTTGATAACTCTGTCATGTGAATTTTGTGTTCACTTAGTAAATCATATTGGTGATTCAGCTTATGTTGACGAACATAAGTTTTGAAGTGCTTGGTGGCAAGATATATATATACACTTAAATCATAGACTTGATGCTTTTTAGTTTTATGGATATAAAAATGTATATTTTTAATATTTTAACTTCTTATAGAACCTCCCATTATATGAAAGGATGGCTAATTAACGAGAAGATTGTGTCCTATGAAGAATAGAAGTTAGCCAGTTATACGTGGAACTCTTTAGTTCTTACTGGTCTAAGTAAATATCCTCATATGAAATATTATATTAGTTAAGACTACCGAAGAAAATTTAGGATTGATTGAAATTAAAATTGGGTAAAAATTTTGATTCTTATGTAGTTTACCTTTGATAAGATTTTTTGGGTGAAGTGTTAAGTATGAGATTGATGCCTATAAAGGAAAGAAGAATCCACCATGTGGAAATTATACGTATGACTTTCTTTGATTTTGATGTGATGGTCCCTGGTTAAATTATGTGCATTAATTAATGTCTTCATGCATCTACTCAAAAGGTCATTTGCAGTCCACAGTAACTCATATGCAAGACTCATTAGTTGAGTATTATTATTTTAAAGTTCCTTAGAATTTTATTAATGCATGATAATGCATCCTTTCATTATAAGTATGGATCTCACTTGAGGCAGATTCATAAGATATTGACAAGCTTTGTCTTGCAATTATTGACATTCGTCTCTATAGTTTTTGGCCAAGCTTATGATCTTATGAATACTTACCTTGAGCGCAATGTATAGTGGCATGTTACTATATAACCACTGTGATATCCCAACCTCTAAAGACATGGCCAATAAATATTTGAAAATTTTCTACTCCTTATCGTGGTTAATGTTTCTTTAATGATATTTTCATTCACCATTCTCAAAAAGTGAACAATATAGATGCACATTCACTTGAAATGCATGGGATTAAATTTGGCTCCTTGTGATGTGTTTTTGCCTATTATGGTTTTGAGATTTTAAACGAGATCATGGAGATTAGTGCATGTATGAATCCTTTTCATCATAAGATCAAGACCTTTCTTAACATGTCATTCACTATTGAATAGGCAATGTGGTTACAAAATATAATATAAAGGTTGTTATAATAAATTTTAAAAAATATATAAATACAATTTAAAACGATCTTCAATAGAGGTCAAAATTGGAGTAACTAAGGAGACCTATGGCAAATTTAATGGTTTTTTGTATGGAAAGTTAAGTTATTATGTTATTGTTGTAAGAGAGATTTTTTAATGTCACTCCAAAGCCAATTAAAAAGAAAAATACCACTATATTTGAGATATATTGAGGATGCATTAATAAGGTGCCAACTAACTATTATTAAGCAGATTAATTTAACATAATGTTTGGCTATTGTATTGTTCAGAATATGAGACTAATTCTTGTTTGTAATTTTTATTCTGAATGAATTTGGAATTCCATTGTTTGTTGCATGTTCATTGTTCTATAATGTTGGTTTGATAAATGTGTATTATTTTATGGCTAGTTTGATGTGTGTGTATTACTTTATTACTAGTTTGATGTGTGTGCATTGTTGTGTTATTACTGGCTGGATGCATCATTCAATCCAAGTGTAGGATTGTATGCATATTTGTGAGCTTACTTATGGCCTTGAGATCCTGGTTTCCTAATAGGTATGTATTTGTCAAATAAGGCAGTAATGGCTCAGTCTCAAATTGTTTAGGCTTATAGACTATTTGGGGTACCTTAGTGGCTTATACTTTAATCGGCAAAGAACTTGGTTCCTAGGTATGATGTTATAAATGTGTGCAGATGAGCACAACACCATGAAGACAATTTTATATTCTCAAACTTTTAATCCAAGTGTGTGTATGTTATGTAGGCCCCCAAGGTTAACTACTTGTATATGCATACAAAGATAAGCCTAGGTTAACTACTTGTATATACATACAAAGATGAAACTGTTGCTCAAGATCATAGTCATATGATAAATATTTTGAAACCAAGTGGTAAAATGTTAGAATTATGGTTCTAAAAATATTTATTATTTAATGATTATATATATATATAATTTAGAGAATATAATAATATATTATCTTCTACAAGAAGTTGTGGCTAGTTAATTGTCCTGTAAGGGACATAATTCTTTAACTCTAAACATTATGTTTTTCTCATAAATGAATAGATATAAAGTAAAGAGAAGCTTATTATTAATCAAGTTAACTCTAAGTTTAAATATTGTAATATGGTGAATGAATGTAGGGTTAGGATGGAAGGGGGACGCCAAATAGCATCTTTATATAAAAACTTCTCAGAGGCATTGTTTATATTTTAGTGGGATGCCCAAATATGTTAAGAATTCCAATCGCTTGTATAAAAATTTATTTATACTCTAGTACATACACACAAGTTGTGTTTTAGGAAGGCATCTCAAATCCTCATATGAAAAGCATGTCAAGTATGGTATTTAATATATAATATTTTATTATGCATGTCTATTTATATTTTTTATAGAGCCAATAGAGTATCCAAGCCAAGTAGGTACTTCTCCAATTAAGATGCCTCTCGCTCTCCCCAGACCATGGGAGATTACAACCAGCTCAAAAATACTTGAGCAACATCACATACAAAGAACTCTCCTTGGTACATAGTTAAACCACCTAGGTATGCAAGCTAATAGGTAAAACCACTTTTAACACGAGCTTGTCCTTCAAATTTTGATCCAAGAGAATCTAGAGTTCAAAAAGATAGCAAGAGTCTTTCAAAACCTTCGTCAAGGCCCTATTTATAAACTTCTTTTGCCTCTACCAAAATAGTATTTGTTGGGATTTAAAACTCAATTTTTGTTTTTTCCAACTGCAAGTTTTGACAACTTTTTCATAACAATTGGCCGATTAACACCATATTAGCTGAAAATTCACTTAAAACTAGCCAGCTAAGCTTTGGTTGGTTTCCAAACCTGCGATTGAAGTGTAACCAAAGTTTCCTCAACTTTAGAATTCTTGCGCCATGTCAATTTAAGAGTTCCCAAACCCTTGACCAAAGCCTAGCGAAAATCTTTTGTCGCTCTTTGCCATGTCCTCCTAGGGTTTCTCCAAGCTCTTCGATTGGCTAACTCTAAAACAAAAGATCCACTAAACTCTAATGCTTCTCGACTACACCAAGCCCCAGGTCTTTGGTTGTCAAACTACTCACCAAAGGTCAGCGGAAGGTTGAACTTAATTCTTCCTTTACTTGTACCTCATGTCTTAGTTGTCGAAGTCATAACCAAGTGTAACTGAAGTCTTCAATTCTTCAACACTTCAAATTCTTCTTCAATCTTAAAATCTTCATTTGGTTGCTAAATTTTCAAAGTTTGTAAGAGCGTTTTGAAGTTTTTGTCACATCAAAACGAGGCTCAACAATGACACCTCACATGAGTATGCTCATTCTAGTAGTGAACTCATAAAACTCATGACAAAATGAATTGCACTCTAACACACATTCTGAGAGTGAAACATCGAGCTCTTAGCCAGATGAAATGTACTCTAATTGTCACTAAACAAGTCAACTCCCTCAAATTTAATTTATTCATCAACAGTTGAATCCAAGTGTATTTTTTACTTACTTCAACTACCACCACATGCTCACCTTTTAGTGATTATAAAGGAACATTTTTTTACAACTTCAAAATCCAGCTAATTGCCATTCCATGTATGGTAAAAACGTATTTTATTGTCATCTTGTCATTATTTCTATCATCACCCAGGTCTAAGTCCATATAACCTCACACATCAATGTTATATCCCCTAAAATATAAACAATGCTTAGAGGTACTTCTCAAATATCTAAAAGTTCACTTCACATTTTGCCAATGATCCTTCCAGGGGGTTTGACATGAATCTACTCACAAATTCAAGTGTATATGCAATATTTTGTATGGTGATTGCTATAACACACGCGAGACATCCAATAGCTAATAAATAGGATACATTCTTTATGCTCACATTTTCCTCGTCTAATATACCACCCAACTATTTTGATAATTTGAAATGACTACCTAGAGTTATAGTCATCAGTTTCACCTTCTCTATATTGAATCTATTGATTAGCTTTTTAATATGACCATCTTGAGATAATAATAATTTATTTATTTTCTTATCTCAAATAATTTGCATCCCAAAAGGTTATTTTGTATAAGAACCCCCACAAATTAATTACACCCAATACCTATTAGAGTTAACTTAGGCATCAGTTTGCACTTTACTTGAGTCATTATAACTGCTATTGAAATTGACCTGGGACTGTAATAAATGTTGTGCTATATATGTAACACCACAATTTTGCCTAGACACAAACTAAACCAAATTTCTATAATTTGGAAAGCTATTCATTAGGCTAGTGATTCGGAATCTTTATCGCGGAAGTGGATCTCAACCTTTAAGGATGCTTAACACAAAAACTCTAGAGCTATTGCATAATGCATGCTCACCATTCATACTATAGGAAGAAGTCTTAACTTGAAGGCTCTTAACATGAGCACTTCATGTTGGAAGGGGGGTAGCACCTCCCATGCAACTAAGAAGGTGATTTGAGAAATGTGTACTACTATGAATGCTTAACATAAAACATGAGTTATTTCTTACTCTTAATTTAACCTTTAAGTTAGGTTACTTATTACATGATGCTTGGCACGCTGTGATAGAGTCACAGGGGTCATGATTACATGTTCCATATACCCCCCCACATGCACTACAAATAATTACTAAATAGAGCATTCTTCAAATGCTAGGGAGTTGTACCCGAGAACTTAGTCTTCACATGGATTCTTCATATGGCGTGACCCGTAAGCTCCTCCAATCCACGTTGCTTTAGTGTGTGTGCGCGCACACACACACACACACACACACACACTTACAACCAAATAAATTCAGCATACTTTGAGTGCTCCAACATTAGTTCTGAGACTCTGGTGCTTAAGCAAAACGTTGCAGAAGATTTGTTAGTCAATAGCCCCCCTTGGATGAAAAATTAGTTAAATTTATATAATGACACAATGCACAACACTCTACCAGCACATGAACTAACATTTAGGTTTATTGCATCCCACATATGGTAAATAATCAAATTAGAATTAAGTTACATTCCTGAAGATAAATAATCATACGCAAATTAACAACAACATGCTCCTCCCATGAGCTACTCGATCATTCCACCAACCCGACCATCGCAAAAGAAACATACCTACATATATACGAAATCCGTCACTAATCAAATAAGTTTGATTACTTATTTAGAAATAACTACTCATGTGCCAAATTGGCAAATGGGTCATCACATACCCATGTCTAAAAGTGTTATAATTTAGAAATACTAACACGACATTAGATAGAGGATGAAGGGCACATTAAACACTTATGAACAACTAAATGAATCGGCATACTAAGCACGGTGATGTAGTATGATGAACCGACATGCTAAGCGCAGTAATGAAATGTAATAGTCTGACAATCTATACACGAACAAATGAAAGGGTTCGACAATCTATACATGGACAAAAGAAGGTCCAACAATTTATACACAGACAAATCTAAAGGTTTGACAATCTATACATGGACAAAAGAAGAAGGTCTGACAATCAATATATAGATAGACAAAGGGACCAAACAACCTATATATTGATAGAAAAAGAGGCTGACAATCTATACATAGATAGAAGAAATCGTAATCTCGTGTAGTAACCTATTCCTACTCCTATCAAACACGATCAAAAGCTTCCAAGATATCAAAAATAAATTTCATCTCACTTTCTTTGCCACCACGGCAAGAAGATCAAAGAAACTTCACAAACCCTCATCTGTAATAAATAAAATAGTTCTCCCTTTTATAATCTCAAATTAGGGCGGCAAATACAAGAGAATTGGCAAAATACAACACATATATCTCAAAATATAAGAGTCAAAGCTGCCCACGTTGTTTTTCCAACATTGCTGGCATTGGGGTGCTCAATTATAGCACCCAAGAGCCCAACTCCAAGAGTTGTCCTTTTTGTGAAGCATCCAGGTGCAGATGCCCAACGATGGTGCTGCAATGCCGAACACCGACACCTAGGCACACAGACTTGTTTCCCTCCAAAAGCGTTGTGCTAGGGAAGGCACCACCATGCACACTAGGCAGCGAAATCTACTGTTGTGGTTTACTTCTCCTCGTCTTGTCCATTTCCGGTCACCATGATCAACTTCGCCAAGAGTTTTCGGCAGCAATAGGGCTACACGCAACAACCACAATAAAGTGCAAATGAAGGTCTGTGTGCAAATTAGATTGAGAGTGCTTCATGTGCGGACGAGTCTTAAGAATAATCTTAAATCTAATAAAAAGATGGGTGATAACTTGGATAAATGTGGATTCTAAGCCTTCCTTGAAACACTTTAATTCCGTTACTCCGAATCAAAGTATTAAAACTTGGACCGCGTTTAAAATTTAAAATGGACCTCAAGACCAGACCTAACCACTCAAGGTATCAAAAAGCAAAAGGTTCGAGGCAATATAATGTGCAAGCAAAACAAATGAGCATACAAAAGCATGCACAAACTCCTAAGGCTAGGTTCATGTAATTAGGACATCCTAAATGAATCAGTTACAAAAAAAACTTTGATTTTAAGGAAAATTTTGTCGGCCACCCTAATAACTAGGACATGTGAAAAATTTCACAGCCTGTAAATATTTAACATTTAATGAAAATAAATAGGAACATTACACAATTTTCATTTGATCACACAAAATGCACCACATTCGTGTTTTACACATTCACATCACATTTTTGCACAACACAACATATTTTAACATTTTTTCTTTGGTTTACATGGTCTTTAGATGGGCCCTTCTTCTACAAAATGAAACAACACAAAAGTTCTTTCAACCCATGCTGATTCTTCAATATGTGGACTGCATAGGTAACTTGATTTAGCTTACTTTGATTATTTCATAAAGAAGATATACAACTTTTGCAAAAGTCTTAAGTAAATAATTAGTAATGGAACATGTAGGAAAAGTAAGATCGATCGTTTGTTTTGCTGCCTTTCATAAGAACAAAAAAAACATGTATGTCTTTTATGGTACCTCCAAATTGTTTACACCTAGCATATAGACCCCTTTATTCCTAGAGATGAATATGATCACACTTTCGTCGGGGCCGGGCAAGATTTTGATTTACTTTTATTTTGGTGGTAACGGATTTTATATCTTTTGTTGATCGGGCAACACCCGGATTTGATTTGGGAAAAAAGGGATTTAAAGTCCTCTGCCTAACTACTTGGTCGTGCCACCAAAACGATACAAACAAAATCAATATAGATAGAAATCATCCTTGGGAGGATTTATTAAACCCTTTCCTCTTTGAGTTGAATTAGATCTTTTAATTTTTTTTTCTTTTAAAAAATAAACAGTTTTAGGATTTCAGGACTTGGAAAATTCCTGTAGAAAATGGTTAGACTTGCAACATGGGAAAAACTATTTCATTTTCATTTTGTTTTCCAACAATCCAAATATATAAGAGAAATTTTTAAAATTTTCATGTCATTTCATCTCACCGCATTTTCATTTTATATAAATTTTTTTTATTACACTATTTGCATGCCAATTAAACACACCTCAAGAAAAATTCTATCGAAATGGCTTGGCGCTAATTGAAAGCAATCCATTGCATACTAGGTGCTAACATATAAGAAGCTTTACATTATCCATAAACAAAATTGTAACCGGTACAACCAGATGCGTATCTCCCAGCTGATGTTGATACATACTTGATGCTCAATTTTCTAATTTCAGCGTGTTCAATTACCTAACAGTTTATAAGAATTTTCCTTGTCCATATGCAAACATGTAGGACAATAATGTGTTTCTGTAACGGCCCAAAGAGTAACGTAATGGGTTTAAGTTATTTTTTTAAAATGATCCAAAGTGCATTGTAATGGGCCTAAATCATTTCTTTAAAATGGTTAACTGAAGTGAAATATTTATATTCAATTCTCATTTAAAATAGGATATTCTCCCAGTAAGTGTATTAGATGTGGGACTAAGTTTATGGATCTCACAAGCCACCCACCATAGAAAATTTCGTTCCTAAAATTCTTACACTTGCCCATTGCTATCCCAACACACCACTTTTCATGGCCCGTGACCGAGAGCCTAGTCAATATTCATTGTCCAGCCTATCATCTAACATAGAATTAGATTGGCTCTGATACCATTTGTAAAGATCTGGCCCAAAGAGCAATATAATGGGTCTAAGTTATTTATTTAAAATGGTTAAGTAAAATTAAAAATATATAATTAGTTCTCACTTATGAACATGATCTTTTACTAGGTATTACATATTAGATTAAGTTGAAAGATTTCATAATTCTCATGTACAAGAGTGATAATATTTTTACCTTTATAGAACGACAATGGATCTCTACATGTAAATCCTTTGCCTGGATTCTTGAATCTAGTATCATAGGGTTTGCTTCAGAAAAAAAGGATATAAAATTTTTCTTACAAAATAAAAATAAGTCTTTTGGATAATAAAAACTAAAAAAGACAGCTTATTTTCCCACAGACCATAAAGTTGTATCCCGGGCGTGGAAATCGAAAAAGAGATGACTCTTGGCTCTGTATTTGGTCTTCTACTTGGCTCCACTTTGCCGACGCAATGGTGGGTACGCACGTTTCAGATTGAGCATTGAAATACGCCTGAACAATAAAAGTAGAACAAACAAGTTATTCGTTGATTTCCTATATTTTATATGAAAAAAATTATTCTTTAATTTCAAATTATTTGTTTGGGCTCATGTCCGGCCATTAGATCAAAACTGTTTTTTTGGCGACTTGAAAAAAAATTATCTGGCTTTATTTTCCAGTATTATATTTTATTTAGCTCTTACATCATTTTACTGGTACGATTTATCCCTCTTCAAAATTAAAAACTGCAAGAGAAAAGCCATGGTTGCACGTGCTATATGTTATTAGCATCACATATTTCATTGTGATTCAGGGATACAACTATATTTAATCTTCATATTCAGCTAATATTCAATAACCTCGTCGTTATTTATTATTATTATTATTATTATTATATATATATATATATATATATATGGTCAAATATATATAAAGGGTGGTTATTATTAATTTTAGTAACCTTTTTAAGTGAAAAAGTTGCAGACAAATACGCAAAGGAATGAAGAAATCAATCATAAAAAAACACAAATTAAAAGGCAGGAGCGGTTCATACTTCATGGATGATGATTTTTTTTCCCAAGTAAATAAAATTCAAATGCATGATCAGTTAATCTCGGGTGGTTATTTATTGTAAAAATTACGAAGAATATAGGAAGCCGCATTCGGACGGCTCTGAAATTATCACATACATAGGGGCCCACAGAGCATTTCGAGGAACTGGCCGTGAACTTGCCCATTGAACTGTCGCGTGGAATGATCAGATTATTCGCCGGGACCCAGATCATATATATTGGTCTCTTGTGTCACGTTTGATACATGTACTGGGACGGGGGATATGGATGTCTCACGTTTAATGAATGTACTTGGCCGGTGGATGTGGAGACAATCATTGGTATAACACTTGGATTTATTATTTATAATATACAACAGCAAGAATAACGTTCATTTGTGACACCCTCGACGGCCAAAAACTATTACCTGCGTCATAGTTCGTATAATAGGATGTTTGTTTTCACCATTTTGAGCCATTATTTATTATGGTTTTAATAAATAATAGAAGTCACTTCATATACAGGTAATTTTGGAGATAGATTATAATTTTATAAATAACTCTGAAGGAAGACATGATAGATTTTGACTTATAAATAAATTCTAATTATATAAAACAGATAAATTATAACTATATGATATATTTTTTATATTTTTATATTTTAATTAGTTTAATATCTATAACTTTGACAAGGTGTATGTTCAAGGAGATTTAGCACCGCCTGTGATTTTATGTCAGGTATAATAATAAAGCTTAATATCTGTTTCTGGAATAACTTTTTCTAGGTTCGTGGGTTCTTTCTAAATGTAGTGTGAGTGCGTGGGTGCTTGTGCAAATTTATTTTTAGATGATATACATATCACTTTATTTATAACCTTGCCGAAAACAGAACTGAACTATTTATATGTTGGAATTTTTATTATAACTTTACGGGGTCCTTATAATTTATAGTTTATATATAATTATCTAAATATATTAATTATTTATATAATTAAAGATAATAATTAATTAATGGTATAATTAAATATAATTACTATATGGCAATTATTCTTATAAAATATTGAAAGGAGAAGTTTAAATACAATGGTTTTCTTTAAGGTCCTTGAACTAGATAATTTTCTTTCTCTGTTTGCCATCATCTTAGAATTCCAATAGATCAGAAAATTTAAAAAGTATTTGTGGAAATCATCATGACAGAATATATGATTTATTTTTATAAATATTTATATGAAATTACATTTTAAAACTGAATCGAAAACTAAATCAAATTTGGTTCGATTAGGTTTTCATTTTTTGCGGAATTATTTCCCAGTCACCCTAGCTTAATGCATGCTAGAACGAAACCGGACAGTGGGTGGCGTCCAATAAATGGCTAATATTTTTATCTCAAAGAAAGAAATAATTGGAAGTTAATTGATGTAATGGAACATGCCTTAGAGTGAGTTTGTGACGTAATACCCACATGGTTTTATAAGAGTATAAATTGTGGTTAGAAAGAGTTAATTTCATATATTCGGTTAACAGTAAAACATAAAAGTTATCAACAATTGGCGCAGCACTTTTTTAACGTAACGAGCAAAAGACACTTCTTTTAAGGAGCGACTTTTAGAAACCAAAACAGAAATGACATGTTGTCGACAGTGTGACTCCAAGAGACCTTTCACCCCAATCCAGCTGCCAAGACACGACTGCTGTACTTTCTGCATGTAAGAACTCATGAACGATTTTTCATGGCGACAAACAATCCTCGTGCTAATTCTTAAACTAAGAATAAACATATACTATATACCAAGATATATACGTAGATTATAGAACTTATCGCAAAGAACTTCATGTGGAGTATAGATAATAAGAACAGTCCAAATATGAAGATGACTGTTTAGGTAATACTCTCATAATTAGACCATATTTATAATTTAACAGAGATACATTTGTAGAATTTGACTCAAAAAGTTAAAGAGAATAATCGATTCAAAGAGTTTTTGGCGTCAAACAAACATACTTTATAATTATGCACAAATGATACCCTTAATAGCTAAAGATCAGATAAGAAAATGAAAGCAGCAACGGTTTAGTATTCTTATAAGCGATCATAATTCAACCATCATATTCAATTAAGTATTGATCATTGTGGTAAACATATAGCGTAAATCTGAGGAAGACAAACAGTCCAGCTTGCTTCAATTTTCTAATTTTCAAGTTGACTCTTGGATTTGATGTATAGAGCCCGTGAAGAAGCAAATAGACAGATGGAACAGCTAAAAACGACATTAACTCCTGTCTTTATGTTGCCTTTTTTGGGGGATCTTGTATGGGGATGAGACAAAAGTCCAGCTAGCGGCTTATTCCGATATGTTGATGCTTACAAGGTTTCTATTATGCTTTCATGGAAAACCCCTCAACTTGTTCCATCCATTGAAATCTCAAGGCTCGCTTATCTGCCCCACCAACTTTGACATCTTCTACATTCCTTGCTTTTTATATGATGCAACTTGTTTGAGGCTTTCATAATTTTAAGGCGTGTATATATATATATATATATATACACGCCTTAAAATTATGAAAGCC
>JAVDBV010048867.1:0-25625 GCA_032619315.1 Piper longum | reverse complement strand
ATATATATATATATATATTGGTAAAATTTCTCTTAATCGGAGAAATTTTCCTATCCCAAACTCTAATCTAGATTGTCCTTATCATCGGATGACCAAGATTTTACAATCCTTGGCATATCTGTTACATTAATTCTTGCAGATAGGTGCAAGTCTATAACAGCCTTGCATCAACGTTTAGTTTAGATTGCAAATACCATCTACCAAGGAGTCTATGTCGGGAGTAAGAACTGAATGTCTTTTGATATCTCCAAGGACACAAAAAAGTTTTTCCTTTGGATAGACAACTGCAACATCTTCAGCAAATATAGATTGCAAACCAGGAGATACCTACAAAGTAGGAAACAATTTAGAAAATTGAACCCCAATTCCTAGTAAAATCTTGAGCTTTAATAAAAGCAAATAACATTTTTCCAAGTGAAAATCTTGGCATCATTTCCTAAGAACCAAATAACCACAATCGAGAACAATGTTGAAGCCAAGCTATTTAAAGATACATAAAGTCAACTGAGAGAAGAATTAAAACGAAAATGCAAAAAGATAACAGCTTTAAGGGTAAAAAAAAAAGAACTATTTAACCAAAAAGCATCATTGAAAATAATGTAGAAAAACGACTACCGAGCAGCAGAACAGGTCATTCCTAAAAAGGGTATCCATAGACGATGCAGTTACTCACGTCATATAACACATCTCCAAGTTTCAGTTTTACAGCCCCGGACCTATAAACCTGCAACTTTCCCATGACACCAGCAGGAATGTCTTTCAATTTGCAAGCCCTCTCTGATGACAATTGAACTTGTGATTGTCTTGAATCCTCAGCTACTTCTTTGCCTGCTAAGGAAGCTGCAGTTTTTGAAATTGGCAACTTATCCGGCAAGTGAAAAAATAGTATCTGCTCTTCTTCTGTTTCTTCCTGATCAAAATAATTCACGAAATCAACTACTTTCTACTCTTATATTTAACATGAGAAAGTATTTTGAATAAATAAACCTCAAAAAGTGTAAATGACAGCTAACCATCAGTCCAAGAACTGCTGCTGGATTAATTTTATCCTCGTCATAGTCTAAGTTTGTGGATGCCTGCCCAAACTCTTCTTCATCAAGGTGTTCTATATACGAGACGAATAAACAGGGTCTGGTTTATATAACCAACATTACTGAATTAAAAGTTTATAATCAGCATATGCAGTGAGGTTCAAGCACTATATACCTGGATTCCCAGCATATGGCTTTCTCAAAGGAAGAGTTACTGGGTAATAACTGTGGTAGTCCTGATTCACAGAAATGCATAAACTAATTGAAAAACAGGAAGAAAGAAAATATTGTGAGCGCAGTTGAAAGTAAAAGCCACCCAAGGTTCCATGTATTCTTTCTCCACTCTTCGAGCCCCATATGCAGTAAATTCATCTACAGAATGAAAATTATTATCAATTAATAGACACGAGAAATGACTGAAAATTACACCCACTGAACTGAGAGAGAAAATAATAGCAACCTGTGTTTGCTCCAGCAGCGGTGCTTGCCCGCTTAGGTACAACAAATGATCTTCCAGATCCATAGCCAAATGCAACTTGGACAGGTTGGACTGCAAGACATCAACTCGACAGCTAAGAACAAGAAAAAAGAGGTTTTGAATGATTTTATGAATGAAAAAACATTGCATAACTCTTAACATGATTCAAAGTATATTAGTAGATCAAGTTATTAACTAAACAAAAACTTCATCTACAGAAAAAGTACCTCCAAGAATCTTCAAATAGAATTATCCATCTATGAATTTAAAGAGAATTTTAACCTTTCATCAATATCAAATCATTTCATACCTCCAAATATTTTCCACCATTGAGTGCATGACATAATTTGATAATTGTATCTAATATCAATAAATTACTGCAAAAATATTTTCCGAGCAGTAAACATAGCCACAGTAGTGGAGATCTGCCACAGAAATAATGTGGCCAAGCAATGAGAAGTGCTTACTTTTCTTTTCAGTTTTTGGTCCCTTATTTCCAAAACCCTCCTGAATCTGTTATAAAAAACCAATTAGTTTCAGAACTGGTTAAAAGTAGCACAATTGTCAAGCTGCATAGCGATAGAAATCATCCAATAGAAATAAAAACAAAGAGAACCTTCACGAGCTTTTGCCATTCACCATCTTCAGCTTTGGTTTCTGTTGGCTCACTGAAAGAAGTTTTCAAAGAGATAATTTAAGTGAACATCCACTTCTATTTCATACGAACAGAACAAACCTATAAGACAAGTACATTTTAGCCTCGGATTTGAGCACTTTGCGAGGTGGAAGTTTTGGTTTAAACACCATCTGTACAAGGTAGATAAAACAGTAAATGCTAAAGCAAAAACTAGTTCTAAAGGACTAAATAAATAAACGGGAAAAATTATTAAAAACAAACCTTTCGAGGTGGGGCAGAAGTTTCATCACCCATTTTGCTTCAATTATAAGAGCTGCCAAACATGCAACAGTTATGTTAATTATTTAACTAGAAAGGAAACACAGGGAAACACTAAATCCAAAAAAATACCCATTTTAAGCAACAGTAAATAAACTAGAAATTTGTAGGTAAAAAAAATAAGGTAGAAAAAAAACCACAAAATAGCAAAAGATAAAATCGGCCTATAAAATCAAAATCACCATAATTTGGGAACAATAAGAACATTAGAACATGAAAAATATTAGAATCCACCGTCATTTGAAAATAGAAATAAAAATGGAAAAAAGATGTTTTTCCAATGTGAAAACAATCAAATAACCACGACAAAGGGCGACCCCAGACAGCCAAAGGAGTGCAGTTAACAAACGCTCAGACAAAGGCAGCAACTTAGTAGACAGAATAGCAAAATTTTACTACCATTACGTAAAATCAACCACCAATGTGACATCATTAGCTGCAAGCACAACTAAATCAATTCAAAAACATGTAATGTACTGCCCAAATAGAAAGAAAGTCGAAGAAATTCAAATTCTCATATTGAAGAATGACGTCGGTAGCTCATTTCATTTCAGTTATAAGAGCGACCAAACCTGCAACGGCAGCCTCAAAATCTCTACATAACAAATAGAACTCACATCCGAGCACAGTTGGAACGAATTCAAATAACAAATTGGTAAAAAAATCGCACACATTCAGCCAAATTGGCCACCTTTCTACACAACCGATAATCAAAGAAGGACATCGGACCCGCAAGACACCCGCTTTCTACACAACCAAAAATCAAGAGGACATCGGAACCAGCAAGAGGACATCTATCTACACAATCAACCATCAATAAGACATCAGAACCGGAAATCACAACATTAAATTCCACATATCCGCCGTTCGAATCCCCAAATCTAAACAAAAACGAAGAAATGCTAAAGACTTTTCAATTGTATGAACAATCTAGCTCACCAGTACTCCGAATCAGTCACGAACCAACCACGATGACCTCGAACAAGAAGAAAGCGTAGCTCGAAGGCGGCCGATGGCGAGAATTTTGGCCGGAGAAGATCGCCGACGGCAAGCCGTCGGGAGGTGGATGGGATGGTGATGGGTTTTGTAGGGGTTTTGTGGGTTAGGAGCCCAATTGAATTTGAAAGCCCATATAATAGTATTAACGTGTGAAGTCCATAAAAATATTTAGGCCCATTTTGGTTCGATAAAATTTTAATTAATTTCATATTTTGTTCCTGTTAATAAAAATCAAATGGACCCTTAGTCAACTACTAATTGGTCCTTTTGAACATGTGCTTTAATATTGTCCTCTGCCGAGTGAACTTTTATTGTGTAAATAATTTTAAATAAGTGGAAATATTTTTTTCCAGGAAAAATTATAGAAAATAGTGAAAATTTTTCGTGAACAAGAAAGGATAATATTCTTTTGTATATTAATTTAATTTGATTAAATTGTGAACATTAGTAAAGTATAAAAGTTCTAAAGGAATGTGTGATACACTCAAATATGTTATGTATGAATTTTACGTTATGAAAAATTAACATGGAAAAAACTTTGATGTTATTTATGCCCATATTATATATGATATGCTTTAGAATAAGTAATTTATTTCCAAACGAATTTTATGGTAGGCTAGAATTAAAATTGGATTATAAGGAAACATGTGATTTGATAAGAAGCTGGTTGGGTATCCCTAAATAGAAAGTTCATATTTCCTTGGACATATGTCCAAAATTTATGTTCTTTTAGCAACACAAAGTAGCCATCATGAAGTTTCATATACAAAAAGATTCATTTAAATTGGATGTTGGGCCTTTTTAGACCCCAAAGGGCAAAAAGAATAAGGTTTTCCTATTAGCATATACAACTCAATATTATTTACGACGAATGTGGGATAAACCCAACAACGCCCCTTCACACATCGGGCATCTATGAAATAATCATTATTTGGTAACTATTATTTGGTAACCTCCATTTTTTCATCAAACGGCATCCACAACTCCACACAAACAAATCTCCCAAGATTGTAATCTCACTTTGATACCACTTGTTAGGTACCCCTGAACTCTGGTAGTATTATTGAGCCCTTTAGGCACCAAAAGTAGACTTGTAATATGTGTTACAGGCCTCTTTTAATCCAAAAATTAACTCAAGAAGTAAGGTTTTCCCGTTAGCCTATATGAAACTCACTAACACCATCCACAAACGACATGGGATAAATCCAACATCAGAGACCTACACCAAAAATTATGATTATTTTGATATGAATTATTAGAAAAGTTTTTACAAGGGTAATTTAAGTTTCTTAATTAATTAGGACTGTTAATGTAGAATACCAATTAGATGAGGACTTGGGGAACTCCATGAATATCAATGCTAGGTTTTCATTGAAGCCCATGTGAGCAAGTGTTGCTTCCACTACGAGGGAATGTGTGATAGATTTTATGTTGTAGAAAATTACCACGTAGAACACTATGATGTTATTTACACCCATGTTAATATATAATACGCTTTAGAATCGGTAATTCAGGCCCAAAAGAATTCTAAGCTAAGCGAGAATTAGAGTTGGGCTATTAGGAAACTTGTGATTTGGGTGGAAGATGTTTGGACATCTCTAAGTAGAAAATTTGCTGGGATATATTTCAAAATATTATGAAGTTTTAGGAGCAAAAAGATGATATTCCAAAGTTTTTGATGTAAAGAGATTCACCTAAATCATTGATCTAAAGCAAGAGTTATGATTATTTGAATTTCATATAGCGAACATGAATTTTATGTACAAGATTAATTTAAGTTTCGCAATTAGTTAGAACTCTTAATATAAAATAGGGATTACATGTGGGCAGGGAATTCTATAAATATCAATGTAGAGTTTCTTGAAGCCTTTACAAGCTATTTTTGCCTCCTCTGTGAGGGAATGTGTGATACACTCAAATACATGTGTATGGATCTTACATTATGGAAAATTAATGATGTTATTTACACCCATATTAATGTATGATATACTTTAAAATAAGCTATTTACACACAAAAGAATTCTAAGTTGGGTTAGAATTAGTATTGGATTATCATGAAACTTGTGATTTTGGAGGGCGAAGGTTGGACATCCCTAAGTAGAAAATTAATATGTCTAGGGCATACGTCCAAAAATTATCAACTTTTTGTTAAATAATATTTTGATGCGACTTCACTTCAAACTCTTCAAGTAACTATAAGGAGTCTTATATATCAATATAAGAAATCAAAACATGAAAACCCAAAGTGAAGTTAAAGTATTATATAGTTTGATAGAAATTTCAATGGCAACTTCTTTAGCCAAAGAATGGAGGGTATGGACCAAGGAATGTAAAGGCAGAATTTGACAGACACTTTAGCAAAATGTTCAGCAGTCAAGGATCGGTTGGGAAGACTCTAAGTCTGATGTAGAAAACTTCGGCAAGATGTTTAGCCAACCGATCTTTCAGTTAGAAAGAATGGGAGATGAAGTTATAAAAGACTTGGCAAATGAGTGTCACATTGGTCAATTAAAGTAGTTTAGTGAAGCTCCGGTGGAGATTTCGGTAGACATCTTTGATAGTCAAAGAGGTACCAAAGACTATGGCTAGTTCAAGTAGATGATCGGCAGACACTGTGGCAGGTCGTTCAGTAGCTGATGGTTTGATAAAGTTACCAAAACTATTTGTTGAAAAAAAAAAAAAATTTTGGGATTTAAGTCCTAATGGCTACTATTTTGGAAATGAGGTTCTAAACCTGTAAATAGGGCCTTGGGGTGTATGTTTTGAGACACCTTGCCACCTCAATAATGCTAATGAAGCCCTAGAACTCTCTTAGGCCTCTTGGAAGCTCAAGCTTGCGTGTAGGATTGGCTCCTTATATTAGCTTGTATTCCTAGTGCTTTGATTGTGTAATTCCTATGATAGGTGTTTTGTGATGTAAGGCTCAAGTGTGTGAACTTGATTTGTAAATTCCCAAGGTGTTGAGAGTGTGCATGAGCACTTGGCCTAGAGAATGAGAGTCCTTGGATTGAAGACTCCCTTTGTAACGACTTGCCCTAAAACTCCGAGTTAGCTGCTACCTATTAGACAAGTATTTAAAAGCTTTCAATGTCAAGATCAATTGAGTCAAACTTCACAACTCCCTTATGTAGTATACCATAAATTAGGTTAATGTAATGAAGTCAATACATGTAGTTAATGTAGTCAATGTGTAATTATAAATTTATTAGATGTAACATCTATATATGTACATGAATGAGAATTCCCATGTGTGGCAAAGTTTATTCCATTACAAGGTATCAGAGCCGGTTGATCCTTTTTCCCGTGAATATGGCTTCTATGCCTCCTTCAATTTCTACCACTATTTTTTCCGTAACTTATAATCTTTATTCAACGAGACATGTCCATGACCTTGGCCTCTTGGCATCTTTTTTATTTATAGTTAACAATATCATCAACTATGTTTTTTGAAATTAGCTGGGCAAGAGAATTATCTTCTTTGGTGTTTTCAGTTCCTTCCTATCTTTAACAGTCAAGGACTAAATAGGTTTTATTGATGGTTCCGTCAACCCACCACCCTCCTATACCATTGACACCTCCACCAATCTACATTCTTCCAACTCTTATTGCTTGAATTGGTTTTGGGTAGACCATACTATTTAAAGTTTAATTCTTGTCACCCTTTCTCCTATTGTCTTAGGGCAATTGTTTGGACTCACCACTTCCTATGCCATGCGCCAAAAGCTTTAAAACCTATATGCATCAAACTTTCTAATGTGTATTCATCAACTCAAATTCGAGTTGCAAATTATCCAATGTAGGAATATGATAATGACTAAATATCTTGAGAAAATCAAATCTCTATCCAACAGCCTTTCAGCAGTTGAACATCATATTAAGGAGACGGATCTAGTCTTCAATACCCTTGGTGGTTTAGGGCTAGATTTTGAATCATTTTTAATGTCTGTAACATCTTAAAACAACATCATTATAATAGAATATCTGTACCACTTCCTTATCACCCAAGAGCATTGACTAGATTGTGTGATGGATGTTATTAGGAGAATGGTTGAGACCCAACTTATAATTCATATTTTGGTCATCTATGATCTTATTGCACTTTGAAAATCATATATTGTTCTTGTGATAGAATATTTTGTTGACAGGTTGGCCCTTTATTGAACTTTTAGGGGAAACCCTTGTCTATTTTATTTTAGAATTTTTTTATAATTTAATTATTTTTGGTGTGATTAATTGTTATGTCATTCATGTAACATCCTGGTAGGGCGGGCATCTCATGCATGCATTGGTTGTGCATTATGGTATCCTTTATCTTGAGACACCTCAGGGTTTAGATCCCTTCCACTTAGGTTAGGGTTGACCAACTTAATCAAATTAAGAGTTGGTTCAATCTACCATAACAATCCTAGTCCAGCTTGAGAGTGAACATGATTTAGAGTGTTACAACTTGTTTGTCCAACCTATTGTATGAATTGGGATTTGAGGACTCTAAGGCTAACTCTTCCCTCTTCTACTTGTTTACATCTAACATAATTATGTTTATCTTAGTCTATGTAGATGATATCACGGTCACTGGAAGTTCTCCATCGGTCATCTCTTCTCTAATTAAGGATCTTATCACTCATTTTACAATGATAGATCTTGGTCCCTTGCATTATTTTCTTTAAATTGAGGTGACCGTGCATGGATCGAGCCTCCACGTATCTCAGGCTAAGTATGTTTGTGATCTTATCCAACATCTTCATCGTGATGGACTCAAGCCTATCTCCACAATGGTCATAGTTAGGTCGAAAATATCCAAGTACACTTGCTCTCCTCTTTTAGACTCATCTATTTATCGTATTGTTGTTGGTGCGCTATAATTTTTGACCCTTACTCAGTCAGATATACAATATGTTGTTAACCAGACTTGTTAATTTCAACATGCTACAACTGACTAACATTGGTTAGTTATCAAACAAATTATAAGGTATCTTAAGTGCTCTGTTGGTCATGGAATTGTGTTGTCTCCAGTCCAAGAATTTAATTTGATTGCCTACTCTGACGTTGATTGGGCCAGAAATCTGGACAATTGTCGTTCAACTACTGGGTTTGTTATCTTCTTGGGAGATAACCTTCTTTTATAGTCTTCCAAGAAGCAGTCTACAATGGCTCTGGCTAGTGCTTTAGCCATTGCAGCTTCTAAAATCTCTTGGATCCTTCATGTCTTTCTTGAACTACACATTTCAATTCTTGCTTCACCAACAATTTGGTCTAATAATATTTCAACCACATACATTGTAGCCAATCTTATCTTTCATAGACAAACTAAACACGTGGAACTTGATCACCACTTTGTTCGTGAACATCTTGCACAAGATTGCTTAAAGGTTTGGTTTATTCCAACTTGTGACCAAGTAGAGGATATTTTGACTAAGGGCCTGGTCATGTTCAACATGATCTCCTAATAATCAAACTCACAAATTGTCCACTTACTGTTAGTTTGCCCGGGAGTGTTAGACAAGTATATCTAAAAGCCTTCAATGTCAAGATCAATTGAGTCAAACTTCATAACTCATGTATGCAATATACCATAAATTAGTTTAATATAACGAAGTTAATAATGTAGTCAATGTATATTCAATGTGTAATTGTAAATTTATTAGATGCAATATATATATATATATATATATATATATATATATATACATGAATAAGAATGCACATGCGTGGCAAAGTTTATTCCATCACACTAACTAAAAGATGAATTAAAACAAGAACCAGATCTAATTGTAATTGTATATTAACACAACATGCAAGGCTGAGTGACATTAATGAAAATAATTAACCATAAAGTTATCCATGAATACTACTCAAAATATCAAAATAATCCAAAACAATAATAATAACCCCATCCCCTAAGATCGATTCTAATGTCCATAAAATAGCCATAAATTTTACAATCCACAATGAAAATGTCACATCATGTAGTCAAGACCCCTCCCAACCATCAATGTGGAGTTGTCCACGTGAGATCACAATGTCATGTTCATGCTAAATTCACCAAGCCTTATTATCAAGGTAAAATACAATGATATGTCAATTTTTCATTATTTCATTTATCTTATAATATAAGCATATGTTGAGCTCCTTTACTTTAGGAGGTGGTTGGCCCGTCTGGCTACTCTCCCATATATATACATATACGCCACAGGCCTAATACATGGTTACCGATATTGCCTAGATGCACACTCTCGATATCACAAGTGCATTGTGGGTCCTCTATACCCATTTTCGCATGGGAGTAAATCATTTCATTTTAATTATTATTCTTTTCATGCCTTATATTGAGTTAGGTTAACTCATTGATCACTCTTCCATGCTCAACACAAGGAACTCAGTTTAAGCCTAAACTAACCAAAACCTCAATTGAGTATCATATTTCATAATCATTATACGGACATGGAAATAATTGACAGAGTATATGTACGATGACCGACAATCCTAATCTGAATGAGATGACTAATACAAGTGAAATGCATAAAATGATATGACTTAATCATATTATGATTAAAACTCGACAAAACAAAACTTGCAATACACAAAATATTGAACTTTAAATTTCCTAACTTTATAACACATTCAATGAGATGATTAATTATTGAAGTGACATGATCATTTAAGTTTATACTTAGATATTTAAAATTAATTATTCAACGCACAATTTCGCAATTAGTCAACAATAATAATTGCTAACTTACTAGTGTGTATTCAATTACTTAATATATTTTTCCTTCGACACGTTAATTACTTACCCCAAAGGAATCTTTTTAAGATTACCGTCTTAATGATTAAAGTTACAATTAGACTTTTAATTAGTATCAAACTTTAACTCCAAATCAAGAAGTAATCGTTACTTATTCTGTTAATAATGACTTGAATATATTAATAACAATCTATTATTTTTTTTACTTACTCTAATCATTTACCGTAAGATCAGACCATCATATTCAATTATTTAATATAATTTGTATTAAAATTCAAAGGATACCACTCATAATATTATTTTAAATTATATAACTCAATAAAGGTTCAAAAAATATTTATTCTAAACATGCTATTAAGGTTCAACACTTGTGATTATCACAATATTATATTTTAATAACCAATATTCCTATTACTACCATAATTGACACATTATTAAAATAATCAACTTTATTTACTTTGTGCTTAAATGTTAAACCATGAAAAATAATTTAAATCATAATTCTATTATGATTGACTACTGTTAATACTATCACAATATTAATTTTTAATGTGATGAAGATACTAACTTGATCTTATAAATCACTTATAATATTATACATATTTATTAATTAAAGGTATTCAATGATACCCATGATATCAATCTTCTAATTAACCAATTGTTGGAAATTAATTTAATGATTAACCAACAATGATTACGTTCATCTATGTATTACTTCCTCGATTAATCAAAGATGTTATCTTTAATACTTTAACTTAAGGATAACAATTATACGAATGAACTAAAATATAAATCATTAACCAGTTAATAACATTGCTTAATGTTTAATGGCATACATTACAAATTAACATATATACTAATTACTACTAATCAGTGTTTACTTAGCGAACTATGAGAAATCATCAAAAAAATAATCCACGACGCAGAAAGGTAAAAGGCATGCCAAGCAAGAGCAAGAGGGAGGAGAACTAGACGCCTGGGAAGAAAGGAGCGGCGACGGTGGTAGAAGGGGAAGACTCCCCTGCTAGACTTTAACATGACTAGAGCCCAACTCCACAAACCTGAAAATCGCCAACAAGTCCTCCACAATCCCAATCTTCATATCCTCACCTAGACCAAGTCCAAACCCATTTCCCCGGAAACTCTCCACTGCAAATAAACTATACGGCTAGCCCTTCCACTCGAGCCAAGGGTGGGTTAGTCCAGCCCTAGCCAACACTTGAAAAATAATAAAATAAAAAATACTAAAACCTTTAGGGTTTTATACCGTTGGCTCAAGTGGTGAGCTTGGTAGGGGATAGTTAGCTTTGAGTAGCGATTGCTCATAAGGTGTTAGAAACTAGTTGCAAGATTCCTTGGCATACAGTGCTTGTAAAGGAGGTCTTGTTGGTTACAAAACTCATTGGCACTTGATATAAGCTTGATAAGGAAGGCTTGTAGGTTGTAAGGATCCCTAACCCTTGGTTCTTGAGACAGAGGCTTTTTGGCGGTTCTTAGGGTGTTTACAAGTGCAAGTTTCCTTGACACTAGGTGGTTGCTTGTAAAGGAGTCTTTATAATTGCTTGTAAGTTATATAAGTGGGTTTCCATAGAACACCTATGCCTAAGCAAAAGACTTGGTAGGTTTGAAGAGAGAAGTAGGAGTTCAGAACCTCTTGAAAAATCTCTTACATCTTCTCTCTTCCCTTCTCTCTTTGTATGCTTGTTTTATGTTTGATTCACTTGTACACTTCATTTAGTTCTCTTATGTGTGACTTGATCGTTTAAAGAAGTAAATGAATATGACCATAGCTGCTTAGAATCTTGTATGATTTGATTGATTTGCCAAAGTGAGTATCTTTGTAAGTTTGAACTTTTATTGCCATGCACTCCATTTTTATTTGGGTTTGTATTTGCCTATTAGTTCTTACTTGTGCTTATTGTGTTTATTATGCTTGAGATAAATTGTTTTAGCTAATTGTTCAATCTTGCATTCTTATAAGAATCATAAATATTGTGAGAATTTAACTTATTTGTTTAGTGATCTTAGTTACCTTTTCTCCAAATAGATGTCTTCAAATGGTATCAGAGCTTAGAAACTCAAGATTGACACCTCACCTTCAAGCTATTTTCAAGGGAAGAATTTGAAAAACTCCAAGTATCCTTTGAAGCACTTTATGAAGAATCTCTAAATTTGGCTAAGAGGAATATAAAGCTCAAAAATTCATTAAAGAATGTGACTTGGGAGAACGAGGCATTAGAGTAAAGGATAGCTTTTATGGATAATCAAGTAGCCTCACTCCAAAAGGAAAGGATTATCAACATAAGTTTGAATGAGGAACTTACAGGGCAAAAGGGGGAAAACAAAAAGTTTCATCATCTTCTTAAGCAAAAGGAGGACAAGCTCATGAGAGTTATTGAATCCCTCGAGATTCCATGTACGACTAAATCACAAGAAAATCATTTTTCACTCAAGAAAAGGTCTTTCGTGCAACCATCTACATCTACATTTGTATCTTGCTACTCTTGTGAAAAAATAAGACATACCTCAATAATGTGTAAGATAAATAAGGATATTGTTAAAAGAGTACATAGATGGGTACCCAAGGAGAAGAAGAATGATGCACGAAAAGAAATTCAACTTGCTCAAGGGCTTGTGTGTTCAAACGGACTAGGGAAAAAATCATAACCAAGGAACAAAAAAGGCCTTAAAGGTCTCTCATGCTACTAGGATGAAGAAGGTTGGAACGAAGGATGTCATTAAGAAAGGACTTAGCCACCAACCTTCACTACTCAAGAAATCTTCAAGCAAAACACCTCAAGAAGGAAAGGGTCATTCGGTGAAGAGCTACAAGGTATCAAAGGAGATCAAGATGAAGGATGAAATAGGAGAAGTACAAAGGGCCTCATGCTTCTTGTTACTAGGAAAAACTATCTCAAACACCTTTGGTGCTTACATTAATTTGATACTTGGTTTTGATCATTCCACCTCTAAGTTTTGTAACTTGGTCAAAAGGTTTTTGAAAAGGGGTAACTAAGAGTCAAATCAATCATCAAGTTTTATAAAATTAGTTCACCAAAACCACTTGCTTGAAAGTGTTTTCCAAAACTCAACAAGTATGTATGTTTACTCGATTTTTGATAAAAAAGTATATGTACATTGGAGAAAGTTTCAAAATGATGTTTTAGACTTGAGAATAATTATTCCAACCATCCCCAACTTCCAGCAAAAGAAGTTTAGTATTTGGAAAGGCTGGCATTTTTGCTCATCTCAGATTCCCCTCCCATCGCCCTCGTGCTAGAGCTGTTCTCTACCTGTAAATATAGCCTCGTTTCCAAGCTTTTCTCACTTTGATTCTTATTTGTCGAAACTTCCCTTCCTCCTTTGTCTTCCCTCTTCATCCCTAGCTGTTCACAGCCTCTCTTAGTCACCTTGGGATGTAGATCTTAGGGTAGGAAGCCTTGTCCCCCTTGGGGTAAAGGTCCAATTGTTTTGCCTTCCTATTTGTTGTGTTGTCTATTTCATGCTATTTTTGTGTTTTTACATCTTTCTGGTATTTTTGGCATGTTGATCTTTTTGTTAGGAGTTTTTAGGATTTAGAGTCATGGAATTTGAATTTTTATAAAAATAGTTATGACTTTTACAAGATCTATATACTTGGATATGCGTTGTTTTGATAGAAAGTACGTATCTCATGAGGTAGATCATACTTAAGCATGAGCTTGGTCTTGTTATGTTAACAAGAAGTAGATCTACAAGTTGTATGAAGCAGGTTTTGTTTGATATGGCTTTTATGAGCATGTTTAGGGGCCAAAATTTACAAAAGGAGGCAGCTTTATCGTTGCCAGTAGCTTAACTGTCACTTTTCCCAATTTTTGCACCCTATTTTAAGTAGTATTTGAATGCTATGTTTTGTATTTTTGTAGTTATGATGTTGCATATTTCGTGTTATATCACCATGCTAAAATAACCTTATTAAGGGCTTGAACAAAATCCTTAATCACGTTATTTGCTTGTTGTGTTATTGATGTAATGTGCCATACTTTACGATTGTACTCTTTGGTGAGCTTTCTAAAAGACGTTAATAAAATATGTAAAAATCATGTATAGACTTGATAAGTGCCTACATAAAACATGTACAATTTGGGCATAATTAAAAATCATTTAGGTAGTTAGATATTCAAGTGTTTTGAAGTGCATAGGAATATAGGGTGAAACCTTAGTTTTCTTACTTCGGGTGTAAAATTCGAAAGCCTAGATACTTTGTGGTGAAATTGTATGAAATTTCACCCAAATTTTAGCTTTTTTCCCTAAAAAATCACCCTAAAATTTGGGAGAAAATGACTCTATATATTTTATGGTTGAAATTTCCCACACCCAGTAGACCAAGCTAGCTCATGAAATACCCTAATCATTTTCTCCCATTCCCAAGTTTACTCGGGCCCAAATAATTGGTGTTTGAACCTATAATTTACAGGATTCAATCCATGGCGTTGCCTAATTTTTCCTTTTACCTAGGCCTATTTGGAATCTCCAAGCCTATGAACAAGACTTCGGAATATTATTGTGTGGACCAGGAACAATGTTCTTAGCACCTTAGCCCGAATATAGTGGGCTTCATTTACTATGTCGTCCTATAAGCCAGTAATTGGTAATTTTTATCACTAACCTTTAGAATGTCAGGGCCCATAATTCCAGATTTTAAACCATTCGGATACTATTTGTCCCGTCCAAATAATCATCTAGTTAAGTCCATCTATAAAACCTAAGCGTGGGATTATTCCCCTAAGTGTACTTCTAACCCTAAACCTTAATTAATACTACCAAATGAGGCGTAACACTCTATTACCAAGATAATTAAGTTAATTACCTTGCCACATTTTGCATGCAGATGGGATTCGATTATGATTTGAGCTCAATCTTTTGTTTGTATATGCATGGTGAGCTCACCGATCTAGGATGTGGAGTTCTACTGATCCAAGTTCGTAAAACTCTTCTACTCAACTCTACTTGATTCCTTGAGTGTCAAGTTTTAATCATGTTTTAGGCGTACGATGACGTCATGACATTTTATTGATCCCTCTGATGTTGGGTAATTTAGCCAAGTTTTCCGCAGTTTAATAGAACTTCAAGGGTGAGATCCCTTGATGGTTTTTGAAAGCTAATGTGACACCCTAATTTTTTTTTTACCTAAGAACCGAATAAAAAATGCTATGATCGAGTCGAGTCATGTATAGAGTTATTTCTTGGTAAGACTCAATTGATAAAATATATTGAAACAAACCGTTCGGAGTCATGAGAATGAAAGACATTATTAAATATGTGTCAAAGTATATCAAATATAAATCAAAGTAAGAAAGAAAATAATTACGATGAGCTCAAGTGTGTGTAGCGTTTATTTGTCCTCCCACCAAAGTCGACTTAGGATTGTAAGACCTACATATATAATATAAAAAACATCAGAACGAGTGTTACTGGTAGAATTAATTACTAGTACAAACTGGCAAATGAGTATTCCATTACCCACAAAAACTTATGAAACTTCAGAATTGCCTCACACTGGGCGGTAAACAAACATATTTAAAGTGTCGGCTTACATCCACGGCTATTATGCATATTCATACATACAATACTTATGCCTTCACATCATCCATATTTCACCCGCCATGGTACTCGAGTGGCGAAAGGAATGGTTTAGTGCTACAAATTCTGGAAATGTGTTGCGTTATGCTATACCCCCATACACCGCACTACTTTAGGGTTTGAAGGAGTACTACTGCAGTCCATACATATCTCCATATCGCTCACTCTGTTATTCATGAAATTTGTAAAAATGCGCATATATATAATAGGTTTAGGGAAGATATTCGCATTATATTTCTAGAGCATCAGTTTGGAAACTAACCTGAGATCTTATCCTTGTAGTTTTATTAAACATGTGTATAAAACACGACTAAATAACCTAACATCGGAGGGATCTGATAAAAATCCATCGATGTCATCCTATGCCTAAAACATGGTTAAACTCAAGAAAATGGAAACAGTTGTAGTTTTATTAGGGAGTCAAGCAGAGATCAAGAAAATGGATAGCCCTACGGACCTGTGGTCCAAGTTCCAAGTGCTTATGCACATCTACCGCGAGTTTGGACTCCAAAATCTACATCGGAACCCAGTACTAAATAAAATACTAATTTCTCTATAAGATGCATATTTAACGTGTGTACTCACAACATCAATGTATTCGAACAAAAAGACAACATTAAATAAACCTACAACTAAACATATAGCACTCAAATTGAGACATAATAAAAAAATAACTAATAAAAAAATAATAAATAAATATACTCATGAATAATTAGGTAAATAATAAATATATGAACTTAAATAATACTCTAATAATAAAATAATAATATAATTATACTATATAAATACACGGCTAAACACGAGTAAATATAATACATATTCGTGTTAGTAACATATTATAAATATTATTATAAATATTAAATATACGAATATACGACTAAATACATATAAATAATAACATGACTAAGAAATAATGAATAATCAATCAATTAAATAAATAAAATAAGATAAACATGAGCAAAAATAATATCTATGAATAGATTCATTATCAATAACAATAATTAGTCACATAATCATTCAACATAGTTAACAAATATATAAATAATAAGAAATGAATAATCATGAATAAGTAAATAAAGAAAGAAAAAAAATACTCATAACATCTAAACATGTTAAATAATGTGAATATGCATTTAAACTAATATAGGGGTTCTTGAATTACCAATAACGATCAAGAAACAGGCTAAAAATGAGCTGAATTAGACTGAACCGAGCTGACCAGACCAAGTTGAATGGACTAAACTAACCCGGTATGGGTTAACTAGAAAATGGGCTGGGTTGACTGGGCGGACATGAACTGGACTGATGGATACAGACACGGGCTTGGATTGGCGGACTTGGGAATGACCAATCGGACGTGAACATGGCGAAACGAGCCACATGGAGCAGCTGGTGCCCATCGCATGAAAACACAGATGGCGGTGTGGCTGGGGTCGGGATCGATAGAGAGCGTCAAGGAGGAGGTAATGGGGATGACGATCAGAGGATTCCGGCTCGCCGCTTTAGGAAAATGGCCTGAAAGGGTGGCGGTGAAGGCATAAATCATCAGGAAGAACATTGTCATCTACGGCAACTGCGGCGGCACCAGTGATGATGGTGGGCATAGACCGATAGCCGATTGCGAGGTGGTCACGGATATATCGATCTAGTGGTACAAGGAGGGCAAGGTCTCTCTGGTGGCGAGCCAAAGTGGATGCGGAAAGCTTGGATCAAGACCATCCCAAGTTAAAACTGACTCGAGTAATAAAAGAGACTATAAATTTACAACGTCCATAAATTTACAACGCAATCAAAGTGAGCTTAAATTCATTTTTATGACGTAATCAAGCTAGGCCCACATGGGCATAATCCGGTGATCTAAAATCCTTATGATGCATGTAAATGAGATACCCTAAAAATCCCAAATGAATACTAAACGCTACAATGGCCTAAATCTAGGCCTAAAACCTTGGCTAGCTCATAAAAATCATATGTACACCTTGTGTAAACACTGATAACTCATGCTCTGTAGCATAACTCAAGCTATCATCAGCATGTCCGGCATAGTCAGCCACCATAATATGCTCATATGGCCATATGGGCCCATATTTATAGTCTGAAAATTTGTCTAGCTTGAACTCGCTTGAACTAAATCAAGACTGTCATGAAATTGGAAAAACTACAATCGGATAAAACACTAACCCGAAGTTGGGGTTTTACAGCTAGTAAAACCCTAACCCGAAGCTGGGGTTTTACAGCTAAGCTCTAGAAGTTTTATTATACAAGTCCCTATCCAAGCCTAGTATATCTAAGCGTATGAGTGGTTTTGGTTTTATGAAGATGAGAGCAATGTACGGGTGGTATGAATTGTATTAGTCTTCCTTCAAACCCTAAAGTAGTGCAATGGAAGAAAGTACTATTGAAGAGAGTACTGCATAATGTTGTGCATTTTCAGAATGAATGAAACTAGCTGAACAATTGTTCCAAAGCCATTTAAGTATGGCGGATGTTATAGGAGGTGTGAGAGCGTCAGTATTTTTATAAGTGTAAGTTGTCGTGATTGTGCGCCGGCCTAATTTATATGAAATAATCCCTACTTACATCCCTATGTGGCTTTTTTGAAGTGCTTTAAGTTTACCATGGGTAATGGAATACCTATTTGTTAGTCTTGAAATATTTATGTTGGACCGGTAATCAAACTTATTTGATTATTCATATTTTTTTCCTCTATCTATGTAGATGAGGTCTCATGGCATTGGTTGACTTAGGTGCATGGATCTGAGGTTCATGGTGGTGGGAGGGGCCTTATGATGTTGTATGCTATGTATTGGAACTATATTCTGGATTATATTATTTTGCTGGCATGTGCCCTGAATTCCCATGAACCTTGTACGATCTTGGATGGGGTTATGTGATAATGATTTGACTCGTATGTTTTCTTTAGTTTAGTATTATTTTATTATCATATAGAGCATCAAATTTAGGGTAAAGACTAACAATTATTTATAGGGTGTGTAAGCCACAAGGTCCTGGAACATGAGGAGGAGCAAGGTACGGAAACTTATTTGGTTGCATCTGTGTGTGCGTGTTTGTTAGAGAAATATAGGCTGAAGGAACTTATGATTCACGCATTGTGAAGAACTCACGTGAAGACCGAATGTTAGGGTATTATGCCCTGACACTCGATAATGCCTCTCTGTTTTAATTTACTTTTATGGGTAGAACAAATATCCACCACCAAGATTTTACTTTATCACAATTCATTAGCATCCAATAATAAGATTACCTAACCCAATTATTGAAAAAAGCTTAAGAAATAGATCACACATCTATATCTTTTAAAGCTCAACCTTTTCATTGCATTGGGGTGTTGCCTTACTGTAGCTCGAAGCAATAATTGCATTTGAAAATTGCGCTCTTATTTATAGGGGAGGAGTTGCCTATCTTGTAGCTCGGAGTGCTCACTCAAGAGCCCTAAAATTAAGGCCTTTCCTATGTAGTAAGATATACCATGCATTGCATGAATTCTAATAGGGTGTATGTCTTAAGCCTCCTTGAGGGTTGAGATCCGCTTCTGTAAAGTTTCTTTACGGTAGTCCAACGAGTAGTTTTCTGAATTAAATATCACAATTTGGTTTGTTTTCTGGCCGATTTGGGGTGTTACAAGATGATTGGAGTCCGGTCTCTGGTTGGTTGGAAAATGGCAGAGAAGATGGAAAGCGGATGGCAAATTGGTTCTAAAACCCCGATTGTCCGTCTGAGGGTTTTTACGGTCGGTTCGGTTGTTACCTAAATCAGGTTAGTAGGGTCTGGCTCTTCTTGTTGTGGTTCTTATATGGTATGGTATAAATTGTCCGGCCTTAGCCTCCTTCGTCACTCGGTACGCCTGTTTGGAAGTGGCACGCTCGGTTTTTTCATGTTTGGTCTAATTTAATCGTATATAGTTAGATGTTAGGATTGTGTGCCTCGCGTGTCTTTTGTGTGCTTGCTATATGTTTGATAACCTTTCGGACCGTCTTAACCCTTTTTAGGACCTGCAGTGAATATCCCGAGGTGGGTCCAATTGCTTTGGGGTAAAAACCCTATGTTTTTGGGTTTTGAGATAACCCAACCCATACCTTTTTAGCTACCTAACCAATACGTCCTTATCTATCCAACTCATACCTCTATAGGTACAACACTCATACCTCTATAGGTATAGCACCCATACCTCTATAGGCATGGTACACATACCTCTATGACATTAGCAAGCTAACTCATACCTCTATGACATCACCAAGCTTACCCATACCTCTATAGGTATAGCACTCATACCTATGACATCACCAAAGCAACCACCATTTTTCTAAAAAATCCACCCCTTCCCTCACTTTTTCACCATTTCTCTTTCCCTCCTCACCTCAAACCACTTTCTTCTACACTCCCTTGCCTTGTTCTTCTTTGTTGGAGCTCCAAGCAACCCCCTCCACGTTCCTAGCATCCTTGGGTGGTAAGCTTTGAGGTTGCACGCCTCAAAAGACCTCCCTTTAGTCTTCACTCGTTAGCATCAGGTTTGGGCTGCCTTTGTTGCTTGTTGATTGATGTGTATTGCTTGTATGATTCAATGAATTTATTTTTAGAATATTTTTATACTGCATATATTAATTTTATGAGAATTTTGAGTACTATTTATTGTATTTGGCCAAGAAAATAAACAGATAATATTTTTATAATGCATGTAGGTCATTGATAGGCACCGTTTCAGTATAAAAATCATATATTGCCATTCTAATATTCAATTTGCATGATTCATATTTGTTGCACTCAAAACATGTAGATCTAAAACTTTTGTGTTTGGTGTTTTACCTTCCATGCCTTAGAATTTATATGTATCAGGGTTAAATTTGAGGAAAGGTGGCGACTTGGACCATTATAGTGATATAAGTTCTCATTTCTTAAATTTTTACTCTTTGACCTTGCAGTATCTGTTAAAATTTTAGGAGTTCTTGTTAAAATTTTAATCCTAACATAACCACTAAATAATCATGAACATCAGCTATAAGTATGCCTTGTAATTCTTGTGTGTTTATGAATATGAGCATGATCTATGATTGTGCTATATTTTAAGCCATGAATTTTAAAATAATAAAATCTTGTAAAATTATATGATACTACAATAAGTGTCTACTTGTAATATATAAATTTTGGGAATGGTTAAAAATCAACTAGGTATCTTCTAGAGGTGTTTACATGGGCTATGTAAAGATGCAGGATGAAAACCCTAGTTTTTCACTCCGGTTGTAAATTACCTTAATATAGATTAAGTGTGTTTGATTTATGTGAAACTTGGTCCACATCGTGTCCTATGTCATATTAGCATAGTGACCAATTTAAGAGCCATTTGGGTAGGTTCTAAATTTTATTTGTAAATTTCAAATTTAATAGGGTCCAGATAGCTTAGAAACAGCCCATCTAGTAACCCAAATTGTAAAATTCACTTAGGCCTATTTACAAAGTGAATTTGCCCAAAATATTACCGGACTTAATACACATGTGTTAGCTAACTAGGACATTTAACCAAGCTCAATTGGAGTCCTCTCGACCATGATCAACAGTTACAAAATTGGTACGCAGCCCAGGAACATTGTTCAAGCACCTTAGAGCCGAACTTTATCGGCCTTGTTCCCCTTGATCGACCCATGGGCCAGCCATGGTGGAGTTTACCTATGAACCTTAAAGTCTAACATATAACCCATCTAAATTTCAGCCAATTTGTACATTGATAGGATAGCCCAAAAAATCGTATGGTAAGCTCATTCGATTAGAAACCCTAGAATTGATTAAAGCCCACTAAGTGAACATGGAACCAAAACCTTAGTTAAGTTATCTAATAATTTTTAACACTTCACTTAGTATATAATTAAGATAATTAAGTGATGTTAAGTGTTAAGCTTGTGTGGAGGCTTTGCCTTGTTTTGCTTGTCGATGTGACACAATTCTTATTCGGTTCTATCTCCTTGATAGGTATCGTGGGGTGAGCTCACCAACTAGAATATGAAGCTCTACTCATCCAGGTCTATACGACTCTCCCTTTGCTTGATCTCTTCTTGACTCCATGTGTGTCGAGTTTAATTGTGTTTCAGTCGTAGGACAACATCGGTGGTATTTTATCAGATCCCTCCGATGTCATGCCATTTAGCCGTGTTTTCTACACATGTTATATAAAACTACAAGAACGAGACCCTTTGTTGGTTTTCGAAATGAAGCTCCAAAAATATATGATTCAAGCATCTTCCCTAAACCTATTTTATAAGTACGCGCATTTTTATGGATTTCACGAATAAGAGAGTGAGCTGTATGGAAATATGTATGGACCGCACTAGTACTCATTCAAACCCTGAGGTAGTGTAGTGTATAAGGGTATTGTGTAACGCAATACATTTCTCGAATTTGTAGCACTAACTTAATTGTTCCTTTTGCCACTCGAGTACACTGGCGGGTGAAATATGGAAAATGTGAGTGCACAAGCGTTGTGTCTATGAATATGGATATAAGCCATGCATGTGAGCTGACATTTGTTTAAGTATGTTTGCTTACTGCCCAGAGTGAGGGAATTCTGCAGTTTCATAAGTTTTCGTGGGTAATGGAATACCCATTTGCCAGCTCGCTATTTTACAAGTAGTTATTTTGACCAATAGTAAAATTTATTTGATTACTGACATGGTTTTGTATTATATGTAGGTGAAGTTCCCTGGCATTGGTTAGCCTAAGTGCATGGATCAGACGGCTTAGTGGCGGTGGTGGTGGGAGCCCTATGTTATGTTGTTTGCTTTAAACTATGTATTTTGTGGGTAACTTTATGATGGGCATATGCCCAAACTATGTGAACCTTGTACGATTCGGATGTATGCTATGATGATTGTGCTAGCACATTTTACATTTATATTATTATATTTTACTATGAAGTTATTATATTTTGGGACAAGACTAACTATCGTTTACAAGGTATATAAGCCCCAGAGTCTTGGAACATGACGAGGAGCTAAGTCAGGTACACGAAGCATATTTGGCTACAACAGTTTGTGTGTTAGAGTAACATAGGTGGAGGAGCTAATGGTTCACACCACTTGAAGGCCAATGTGAAGTCTGGGTATTGGGGTTTGATGCTCTGATACTCGATGATGCTGTGTAATTCTCTGATGCTTTAATTATTGCTTGCGTATGGTATGTGGAACAGGTAACCATGACCCTTGTTTAAATACCTGCATCATCTTCATGTAACCAATATGAAGACCTAAACCAATCACTTGCACTAATTAGTAAGAATATGACATATGCAACAACATGCAACCTTAAGACTATAGTGGGGGTGTGCTTCTTCTACAGTTAGGAGTGATCATCACACTTTTAAAGTCATCACTTAGAGTCGTAGGAATAGTTATACCTTTATTACGACTAGGGGTGTTCATATAGGAATCGTTTAAGTCTAAAATCCGCCATTGTAGTACGACCTTTGCATGCATTCTATGAAAACCAAGCTTGATGTCCTTCTTAAGCCTCGACAGAGGGTTGAGATCAGCTTCCATAAAGTCTATACGTGATAGCCCAACGAGTAGCTTCCAAATTATAATATCATAATTTAGTCTGTTTGCTTACGGTTTACACCACTTGAAGACCCATGTGAAGTCTGGGTATTAGGGTTTGATGCCCTGATACTCGATGATGCTGTGTAATTCTTTAATGTTTTAATTCTTTCTCGCATAGGGTATGTGGAATAGGTAACCATGACCCTTGTTTAAACACTCACATCATCTTTATATAACAAATAAGAAGACCTAAGCCAATCACTTGAACTAAGTAGTGAGAATATGACATACGCAACAACATGCAACCTCAAAACTGTAACAGGGGTATGCTTCTTCTACAGTTAGAAGTGGTCATCACAATTTTAAACTCACCACTTAGAGTTGTATGAGTGGTTACACTTCTGTTATGACTAGGGGTTTTCATATAGGAATCGTTTATGTCTAAAATCTGCCATTGTAGTACGAACTTTGCATAGATTTTATGAAAACCAAGCTTCGTGTCTGTCTTAAGCCTTCATAGAGGGTTGAGATTCACTTCAGTAAAGTTTGTACATGATAGCTTAACGAGTAGCTTTCAAATTATAATATCATGATTCAATCTGTTCCTTCTAGCTGAATTGTGGTTTTATAATGATGGAGGTTGTTAACAACAACCGTTGGTGGGGCTCGGGTTATAGAGGTTGGCCATGGTGTGAGGAATCTATCTGGGTGGTCAAGGTTGGCCATGGTGTGAGGAATCTATATGGGTGGTCAGTCCTGCCAAAGGGGGCTCACCAACACCGGAAAAAGGCTCGAAAGGTAGCAGTGTTGATGGTGAAATGTAGCCAAAATGCTACTGCCGATAGATTAATCTAGTTTGATGCATTTCCAAGTAATTTTACTAATATCTTTTTATTCACCTTTACCAACATAAAATTATTAAAATAAAGTAAATGTGTACTACTTACATAATGTGTAAAATTTGAAAATAATATTACAAAGTAAAAATTAATTTTGTAGAATGTTTCCTTTAAATGAGACAATGAAAATTAAGTTGGTTATTAAATTCAAGTACTTATTAGTAAAAATTTAATTTTATATAGAAAATTGTCAAAAGCTTTTTACTAAAAAATGGGGAAATTTTTTGATACCATCAGATGGTGGGAAAATTATGTTTAATTATCTGAAAATAAAATCTTATTATAATGACAAAATTGCCTTCTCAATTAAAAAAATACTTAAAAAAAAACTAGCCATCGTAGCCTTGGCCAGTGGCAAGCAAGGTCAGGCAGATTTGGCCTAGGGCGGCAACCAAATCTAGCCTTGGAGTGGTTGAATCTAGCCTCCTCAGGCCAGATCAAGCTGTGGCACCCTATTTGGTCACGACATCATTGCTGGCAATAGTTGTTTTTCAATTTCTACAAATTAGTTGCCTCTAGGTAGGCCTCGAGGGACAGCCCACTAGGTAGGCCTTGAGTGATCTGGAATATCTTGCAATTTTAGCATTTTTTGAGTAATGGACAAATTGGATACGCCAATTTCAAAAATTCATCTCTCGGATTTCATATCCAAAAATTTTGAAACTTTATGAGCATAAAGTAGACGTCTTAAATTTTTTAATGAAAAAAGAATCATGTCAATAAGAGTTCTACGTACAGAGCTATGTTTTTTACAACTCGATGGATAAACTAGGAAAATCCAAATAGTGGTACATGGACAAAGATGTTTTTGTTGGACTACCGGTCTTGACTGAACTCGTGGTCAATTTGAAATAATAAGGTTATCTAATCTAGATAAAATATTTTCAAGAAGGAATTAATATGTTAAAGAATCTGTTCACAAAGATTTTCTCAATCTAAAAAAGGAAGTAAGTTAATAAGTAAACAAGCAAAAAGGAAAAATTATGATAATCAAGTTGGAGGCGGTCACATGTGAACAAGTCCAAATCACCTACAAGATGTCCATCACATTAAAATAAGTATCAATGCATGGATAAGCACTTTCGTTAAGTGGTAGGTTAATCAAAGTGGAGCCAAACATGTTGGTTGAGACCTTGTACCTAAATTGTGCATACGGTTCAATTTCGGTCAAGGATACGGTCTATGTTCATCTTAAAGAAGGTGCCCTAGATTGTGTAAATTTGTTAGGAGTTTTAGTTGCTTAGACGGTCATCGATTTAAGAAAACGGGTAGAAGGTTGTTAATGTTTTCTTCGACAAGGAAGCAGATAATTGGACCAGGTATGGGAGTATATAAGGACATAAATGGACAAT
>JAVDBV010048866.1:0-12430 GCA_032619315.1 Piper longum | reverse complement strand
GAGAGGGAATTGGCGGCGCTGCAGAAGGTGGCGTAGATGGTCCGATCGGCCTCGTCCAGGCTCGTGGCGTCGGACTTCCTCTTCTTGGTCATCGTCGGCGTCTCCGGCTGCAGAGAAACACCTCGCCGGGAAAAAAAGGCGGCAGCTTTTTTTGGCCGGCGCACCAACACCCAAGCGGGGAAGGAATAGAAAGCGCTTCTAATTCATTGTATATTGTAAGAATATTATAATATAATATATAAGTGTAATCGGTTTGAATAAGAGTCGGCTTATTTTAAACTAAAAACTAAACCACCAAACCGTTTTTTTATAAAATCATTTTCTGAATCATATCTGGCAGGATTTGAAGAATAAATTATAGAAAAATTATTTTTGGGAAAATAAATTTTAAACAATCATGTTTTTATAATTTATTTTTCAAAAAAATAATTTTATAAAAAGTGTTTTAAAAACAATTTAATTCGGTTTTTAGTTTAAAAGGATCCAAGTCTTATATAAACCCAATCCAAAATGTGATCGTGAGAATATTTTAGACATTAAGTGATAAATTATTATTGAATCATAAATTATATATATATATATATATAATACCATTGAATTGAATCGTAAATAGTGTACTTTTCACTATTTAATCATAATTTTTTCATATATTATTAAGAAACATATATTATACAACAATAATAAATATCTAATTGTATAATAAATGATAAACTTCATACATCAACCTTCAAACAATATTCTAACTTTAAATGGGTTAAAACTTAAGATGCATTGGAGTAGCCATGCGATAATTCATGGAGTTTATACATTTTTTATTTTAATTTGAATAATGGCCTGGACTTTTTGTTTATTGGACTCCATTTAACTCTAAATTTTTTGTTTACTAAAGACATATTTTATAGATTTGAGTTAAATTTTTTTCATATAAATATAAATAATAATGCTTTGAAAAGGCAAACTTTCATTTTTTTTAAGTTAAATAAGAATTGAAAGTTTTACTACGATGTAGTCATATAAGTTGTTGTAACATATGATGAGAAGCTGATATTTTCAAAATAATACAATAAAAAAAAACAACATACTTTGAGCTTGACTGAATTAGATTCATTCAAATGAGCACCTTTACATTGAATTATAAAATATAAATACTCATTTATTCAACTCGTAAAATATAAATACTCATTTAATCAGTCGGGTGGTTAATAAGCTGGTTGCCATGTATTTAGTTTTGTAATGCAAATCATTATCAACTTTTATGCCTTACATACGCTCATCTAAATTGAGGCCGGCATATTAATCTTCATGATTTTATTCCGCCTTATTATAATTATATATTAATCTTTATTTACAAACAAATTAGGATAAGAAGTTACACCAAGAATCAAACAGCATGAAACATAAGATGATTTCCCACCCCCAACCCCCCCCCCAAATTAATTAATTAATGCGCTAAAAACTACAAAATAAAAAATTATATTTTAGTTCATGATGTTGTTTGGAAAATGTTTGATCATGCAACTTGGGGGCCATGCAAAGCTTCAACTCCCGTCAATGGCCGGTGGCTACCGACTGTTAGACACACGTCGACCTGTCTTCTTCACAAACTTGGCCACTTCTCCTCCACACCTTCCCTTCCTCAATCCATTGATCCAACCTCTCCTCCCTCTCTCTCCTAACCTCTGACCACTCGTCCCACACAGCAACCAGAGCAGATGGTGGTGAGGATGTACATGACAGCTTCATCAGTCCCATGCACTACTAGAGCACTGTCCCCCGCTTCCTCTTCTACCTCCTCCGCCACCTCCTCTTCCTCGCCACCGCCGTCCTTGAAGTTCTCGGCCAGGACGAGGGCGGCCGTGATCAGGAGCTCCAAGGCCGAGGGGCCGTTGAGGAGACCAATGGCGCCGGCTGCTCCCCCTCTGCGGCCGCCTCCTTCCACTTCCCCTACCAAGCCGGCGCCGGCGCCACCGGTGCCGGTGGTTTCACAGGCGGAGGCTGGCCGTGGGGGAGTGGTGACGTTGGAGTTCCAGAGGAAGATGGCCAAGGAGATGCAGGAGTTTTTCAGGCTTAAGAAGATTGAGGAGGCTGATCAAGGTCCCTTCTTTGGGTTTCTGGGCAAGAACGAAATCGCCAATGGAAGGTTCTATTTTTTTTAGTCAATTACTCTTCTTGTTTGTTTGTTAGAAACCTCCAACTCCGTTCACTTGACTCTTCATAATCCATCAAATTATGGGTTTTTGTGTAATGAATAGGAGTTGTTTGTGATTATGCATGTCCTACAGAAATGTTGCATTTTTTTTTCTTATGCATGGTGATGATTGCTGAGCTGTTGTGGGGGCTTCAATGTGGCAATTTATTTTAAAGCTAAACATTTAAACATTATGTTAGCTTTACTATCTGTTTATCTAAGCTTTTGGGTTCAAGAAGAGCTGTGGGAAGGAAATGACAAGTCCGGGTGCAAATTCTGCTTGTATGCATTCTAGATAAACTAGGTTGTTGAACATGGGATATAGGAAGGTAATTCTGTAAAGGCTGCGGAAACAAGTATTGAGAGGAGCAATGGAGACAGGTTATGAGAAGAATGGAAGGGAAGCCATGCCATGTAAAGGGGAAGCATTGAAGTCAGCATGGAAGGGAGCAATGTTGTACATCTACACTAACTCTTTAAATTCTGTTGGGGGTTATGGAGATCTATTTTGGATTTCTAGATGTGAATAAAAGTTAGGCAAATATGTGGGCAATAAATCGAGATTGCTTAGAACATTCATTTTGAAATGGAGCTTAACATCTTTTTTCCTTTTTATAGTGAATGGAGCTTACCTTCTAACGTCTGAGATAACAGGTTGGTTGCGGTTAAAAACTTAAAACATGCAATGTTTTGATCTTGAAAATGTAGAGTCTCCGTAGGATTCTCTTGGCATTACCGTGTGAAACAAAGTAGATTTGTAAAGTAGGGTTTTGTTGTGTACTATTTGCAATTGTCAGACCATTCACTTCTTTATATCTCAGGCCTCAAAGCATTACGAGTTATACTTACTCAAGTCTTCTAACATGTTCTCTGTTTTGGTGGATATTCCACGGTGCTTTCATTTTAGAGGATTTTGCAAGATAGAGTTTTATTCCTGGATGTGAATTTTTATCCATGCAGGTGGGCAATGTTTGGTTTTGCAGTTGGACTGCTAACTGAATATGCAACAGGATCCAGTTTTGTTGACCAGCTCAAGATCCTTCTCTCCAATTTTGGAATTGTGGACTAGGAGTGATTGTTCAGTGGATGGGTGATTCATTAGCTATAATTATTTTGCTCAAGTTTGTTCTCCTTCCAATGACCCTCCAAACAGTCTGTTAATTCCAGCCTTTTGTTTGGGTTTAATCAAATTCTTTAAGATTGATGTCCGACTTTTCGCACGAATTTTGTATCACTAATTCAAATGTTGTAACATGTCAATTAGTGGTACAAAATTTATGTTGAGGAGCTAAGGAGATGATGCAGTTAAATATAACGAAGCCCAGTTGAATGTACTCCGTTAACGATGTATTTCCATGGGCAGATTAGTACGAAAAATTATGCGTAGGATACATTTCATTCTGTTAAGCTTGTTATTGTTGACTAATGCTAAAGTGCAATGAGTATTTGTGCTTTTGGAAAACAACTACTATCAAGTCAACGGTATTTGGTTTTTAAATATAAATGGTAAAGTTGAAAATTTACGGCATAGAGTAGAGAAAAAGAATTCTTAATTTCGGTTTCATTTAATCGGGACAAATGGATGACAAAAAAAGAATGAATATTTAAAAATTTTCAGACTACATATAGCATCATAATTACAGCCTTTAATATACATAATTATTTGAATTTGCTTCCTTATTAATTCTTAGCTACTAGCTAATACATGTCTCTTCAAAACATTTTAACATGAAAATCAGCTAATTAAAGCAGAATGACATTCGCTATAAGAATAGAGATTGCAACGACCAAAAAATATGTATCCCCTTCAACCCAGTTTTTAGCAGAATACAAAAAATATATGAAGTTAAATAAGATTCAAATTACAACATATTTTTTTAACACACCTTATTTGTAGCACCTCAATTCGATCTGATTTGCCGGCCAAACCGAATGAAGGCATTATACAAACACCATTTCATATTAAAGGTAGGCATCTACCGTGAACTGAAAATAGGTCCCTAAGGATCAAAAATTATTTGAGATGGTTAAAAACAATGGGCAAAACGAAAAGAAAAAAGAAAACAAAAACAACCAAATAAAAGAAAACAAATAATATCATAACAAATGATATGTTTACAATGATAGTTAGGGTTATGCTTTAACAAAAAAAGAAAGTCATATACGAGTAACAATGGCTCATTTGTAAAAAAACTCAAATTTCTCCGAAAAAATCAGGATGTAAATAGGGCATTGGAAATAACTCGCGTGATAAACATTATAACACATAAATAATAATATCACATTTTAAAAGGGTTCTTATCTCAATATTTTACCGTCATGTTCTCAGACTTCGAGGCCGATAAAAACCTGCTAAACCCAGTTAGACTTGCATACCCCCAAGTTTTTCAGTGTAATTAAGTTCACTTCACAAAACATAATCATTATCAACCAATTCTATCTTCAATAAGTCAACAAAAGTAATACATAATCGACACAGTTAACATGACCCTTCATATACAAATACATATCATACACAATAAATAAGAAGTTCCAATGATCATAAAAGCTCAATCATACACAAAAAATCCAACAAGTAGCATGCACACCACCAGCATATGAAACGGCGCCAATCTAAGCATCTATCGGGTCAATGCCAAAGAACTTCACCTATATACATGATATAAAATCGCGATAACAATGAATGTCATTGAGTCCTAAAATAATTAATAAGAAAAAGTGATCAAATTAACAAATATGTATGAGAATACCCATGAAATTATATTAAATACATGCCAATAAAAATATCTCACGCGAGCATAAATGAGAGGCCCGATTGGTCAATTAAAAATCACCCTCCAAACAAACTTAACATAGCATAAGCGCCAACATTATTTATCGGTGAAGCATCACAAAAATAAAAGACCTCTCCAACTCTCCATATATCTCATCCATCGTGCTCATATGAGAAGTCAGCTCAGGAATGAACTTTAAAGTCATCTCTCCACACATCTAGTTATGTGTCATTTTAAACGATACCTTTATCAAGTACACCGCCGAGAGTTTGAAGAGCACGCGGTGCACACATTATACATAATTATCAACAACATTCAAATAATGAAAACAAATCATACATACATACTTATTGGGCATAAGAAGGGATTTCATACAATATGTGCATAATAGACTTCGTGGTGGTTCTTAATTTTCACAATTCACGTCAAGGGATATCATTTTTGAAAATTTATTAATCGCCTATTAAACCGATGAAGATGACCCATGTAGGTGGGATTTAATAAAACTTCACCAACCTTGTCCTAGGATTTAAAATCTAATAATAAATTATCACATGGTGCCAAACAGCAAACAAAGAAAAGTCCCAACGGACTTGATTCGGAGAGCCCCTATAACACACCAACCAGCGAGTCTGACTACGCACATAATGAGGGAAACTACTAAGTCTACATGATGAAGATGAATGCATGCATGCTTAAAATGAAATGCACGACACAATCTACTCAGTACATACACAACAATAACAAATACAACTCATAACATGGCATAACAAGGGTTTCTATGCAGCTAAATTCAATTCATAGAGTTCAACATGTTGTCCATCGTTCAAATTTTATGTAGCTCGTATTTGCACGTATCATGACCTCACTAACATGTATTCAAAAGGATTAAATTTTAAGTTATGCCATCAAATATGTTTCAGAGTACATGTGTGTTAAGTTTCACATACATATGTGGTTTTAAGCTCCTTAGACAAATTCTAGAAGTTAGCGTTTTGAAGCTGTAAGCTGGGATTCTGCACATAATATTTAAGACTGGGGATTTTATTATAAACCCATATGAGTTCTATTTGATCTAAAATTATACTATTTTATCTATTACACATTAGGGAGCACACAGATAAATTATCATGTGAGTTTATTTCTATGAGCCTATTCAATCAGATATTGGAAGTTTGACAATAAATCTGAAATTTTAGCATTCTAGAACTAAAGTTTAATATTACAGAATTTTTAACCTAAGCAAGTGTGCTTCATATATGTTGAAATTCTAGTATGTTTTAGGTGACATAATGGAGAGGTCGCATAAAAAGTTTAATATTTTATTACTCATGTTTACCCCCTTAACTGGATTTTCTAATTTAATCTAATAGTTTCTACAATTAGAGAGTTAAATCTAGTTCATCCCCTAAACCATCTTCAAATTGGGTGAAACTTTTTGTACTCTAACTTAACCCAATGATATTAATTTCTGGAAAGTTTATAAAAAATCAACCTCTAAAGCAGTCTAAAAATTTCTAAAATATTGTCCTGAACCCAAAATCTTCTGAAACCAGCATGTATATGTGCTACTCTAAAATCTGAAACAACACTTAAATCATGTTTAAAAATTATGAAATAATTTTTGAACCACCCTAACATGTGAATTCAAGTTTCTGGAAAGTTTTGGACCAAACTAACAAGCATATCCCTGCTAACTAGGGTCGTCATCATGCCTTACAGCTTCTGAAACAAATCTGGCCAGCAACAATTCTCACATTTCTACCCAACTCAAAGTCCAAACCAGCTCCAACATTACCAAATCATGCTTCCCAACTCAATCCCCATCATGAGTGAAGCATAAACGACATAAGGTTTTCATTTTTATGATGTAAATTCGTCACCAAAACAGTCCCTCAAACCAAATCATAAGGATTGATAGAATTACACCAAATCACAGTATGAAAGTATGAAATCACCACAAAAACTCAAATACAAATAAAAAACAAGCATGCATGTCATGATTCTACTAAAATGTACCATGAAAAACTGAAAATGATGCATAAATGAATAATTGGGATTGAGGAGAAACATCGCGCAAGATGATTTGGGTTTATAACACCACTTTAACAACACACAAAACCTAACTAATCTCGTAACATGTATCAATTCATGTAAAAGATCATCCGATGTTATTTAATTGGTGAGCCCGATTGACACGTAAAACATCGGGCTGGAGCTACAGAGTTTACATGATTATAATATTTTTTTGTGTTGAAACTTGGAACAGAAAAAGAAAAAAATAGAAATCTTTTTATTTAGTTTAGAAGGTAAATGACTTATAATAATCTAACCCTCAATAGAAAAATTTTGAATATTATTAAGGAGACAGTAATTATCAAATCTCATTGTGTATTCTTTTTTTAATATATGATTTGTGTTTTCTTTATAAGAAAATTTCCCTGAGCTAGGGTAGATATAGTTTTTTATTTCAATTCTAATTTGATCCGTGTAATTATAAAGACAACTTAGATTTGATAAAATAAAATAAAATAAAACACCCCTCTACCCCTCTTTTACCGGTGGTTAGGTTTTAGCCATAGCCGGGTGGTTATGGCCGAAACCTGGCTGCCTACTAATTTTATTTTTTTAAGGACTTAGCCGTCTAGCTAAGGGATGACTAAGTCTAATCTGAGGAGGTCAGACTTGGCCAATAGTGATTAGATTTATAGTCGTGTGACCAAATTTAGCCCGTGGATAGCCAGAGATGGCCACCCGCGATCGGACTGGGGACTGGTATTGTTTGTGGAGGGATTTAGGTACTTTTATTTTGGCCGGTGGATAGTGAGACATGGCCACCCGTGATCGGAATGGGGATCGGGGGTGAGTTTTAGGTTTTTTTAATTTGAAAAAAATACTTCAGCCCGGATGAAACTCTGGGATAGGGACTCTTTATTTATCGTCATTGCCCGGAGATGAACTTCTAACGCTCGGGGCAAGGGGTACCCGCTAACGCATTTATAGGGGCAAATATGTCAATTTACTAAAGGGGCATTATCGTCTCAAAACCAAAACCTTCGTCGTCCCCAAGTTCACGATATAAACCCAAGTCTCCCCCAAACCTAACCCTCGGCCGCTTAGTAGCTTTGACGTCGTCGTCCTCCACCCCGGCGGCCGCCCCTCCCTCTACTCCCCCTCCTCCACCACCCAAAATGGTTCCGTTCCTTCCCAATTCGTTGATCCTGGACTCGCCATCTTGCTCTTCTTTTGAATTCGGCGTTTTTTTTGCGTGATTTGGTGACTGATTTGGTGGGTTTTTTTTTTGTGTGGCTTCTTGCAGTCTCTGGTGGCGAACGAGGACTTCCAGCACATTCTTCGTGTGCTCAACACGAATGTCGATGGCAAGCAGAAGATCATGTTCGCGCTGACCTCTATTAAGGGTATCGGGCGACGTTTGGCTAATATTGTTTGCAAGAAGGCGGATGTCGACATGAACAAGAGGTATTGGCTTTTTCGTTTTGCAAAGTTTGTTTCTTTTGATGAAAAAAATACGTTGGCCATGTGCTTTTTGGTAGGCTCGTTGTGTTGTAGGTAATTTTGTAGATGTGTAACTATGCACAGTTTGTACTTATTGTCTGTGAATACTTGTTGGGGATCGTATTTGTTTTGAGCTACGCATGCATGGAATCTTACGGTGTCGGTTTCATTACGTTTGCCTTAAGACCAGCTAAAAGTTAGCTACATCCTGACAGTTTTCTGTCAAACACAAGTATAAGATTAGGCCAATAACTTTACGTTGTCGTCAACATTATTTTTATACTTGGAAATTTATGTGTGACTTCGCTCAAAATCTGGATGGCTTTTTTCATGGGATTCTATTAGTTCCTTTGAAAGTTTACATCTACTATGATGATTGATGTAGAAGAATATTTGATCTATCTCCATTACTTTTAACCTTTTTGTAATTTATTTTCAAATTGATTTTATGTAATGTTATGCTGCCCTTTTTGAATGGGTAGATTATTAGCTATTGAACTTTCTTCATTTCTAGGGTTTTGGTGTTTGCTTATTCATTTGGTGCTTCACATTCATCTAATTCTTGCTTGCATTTTTTTATTTTTCCTGAAGAGCTGGTGAACTGACTGCGGCTGAGTTGGAGGCACTCATGGTTGTTGTTGCGAACCCTCGCCAGTTCAAAATTCCTGATTGGTTTTTGAACAGGCAAAAAGATTACAAGGATGGTCGATACTCCCAGGTGGTGTCCAATGCGCTGGACATGAAACTGAGAGATGATCTTGAGCGTCTGAAGAAGATCAGGTATATTACACCGATGTGCTTCCTTTACTGTGAAAGTTTAAAACTCTTGTACTGATTAATGTTATCACACTCGTTAGATATAAAAATGTTTTTTGAAAATTTTCAGTAACATTAAGCTTTTGAAAGATTTAAAGGGTGGGATGTTTAATGTTATATATCTACTTTTGTCCTATTCGACTAGTATATTTAACAATCGTAAGGTTCACCATGAAAAACTTGACAAATAGAGAACATTACTAAGTTGCTCCCATGACTGTACGAATGCTTAGCAGTCTGTAATTTCAAATTTTATAACATTAGGTTGAGACTTCTGAAAGCCTTTGCTGAAGAGGGCTTGTGGTTTCCTAGAATCTATTAGGACAAATATATTCCACTCTATGACGCCTTGGGTGAACGGTGCCAGTTGTCATTTTGTAATTTTTTTTCTTTTTTTCTTTTTTCTATTTAAAAAAATCAGCTATGTTTGACAAATGCACTTTCTGTGGATAATTACGGCGGAGTTCTTTTGAATTATTTGATATAGCTGATTTCACTTTCAAAAATGTCTTTTGATTTTATTATGAAACTTGATATAGGTATTGCTCTTCTTTGTATGCTCTCTTTTCACATTTTATGTGGATGTAGGTTGAGTGGACGAGTGACTATTATTTCAAATGGCCAAATTGGAGATTTTTGTTGATCTTTTATGTGGCCCTTAACAAACGATTGCCTTTTGTTTGGGGGGGGCTTTATCTTATACTGAAATAATTATATATTAACTCTAAATTTTATATGTTTTCTGGATTGTTGGTTTAAGAGTGAACAAACTTGTAGTGACTATCTTTGAATTTGAATATCTACAATAATAATTCTCTCACATTTGCAGAAATCACCGTGGTCTGAGGCACTACTGGGGTCTTAGGGTTCGTGGCCAGCACACCAAGACCACTGGTAGACGGGGGAAGACTGTTGGTGTTTCCAAGAAGCGTTGAGCTGCTCTCCTTTTGCTGTTTGGAATGATTGGTACTCTTCATCTATGTTCCTATTAGTTCAGCTTTTTATTTTCATGAAGTTTTAAAGTATTCATGCGAGTGATAATTTTTAGGTCTGTGAACCGACGTAGCTCCTCGACATTGGAAATGTTTTAATTCGTTATGTGCTGGTTGATAATTTAACCAGTTGTTCTGATGGGATCTTTACATTGGTAGAATGTGAGATGGGGGAAAACGTTTTTTTGTGACTTGAATTTAGCCATGGGCATCAGTTTGAGTCTTCAAAACGGCAAAATAGTACGTCTCAAATCTCAATATAAGACTTGTACGCCTGATGCCCCGTCAGTTAAGTGTCTGTGTGTCAGGGGAAAGACCGTTCTTTGGAGCTGTCATCTCAATTGAATTTGCACGTTAGTTAATAATGTGTGATATGATCATGTCGTTGTGCTGCTGCTGCTGCCGCTATTAGTAATTCCAGCTTACCTCTCTCCTTGCAAAATGAGTGCTGTTAATGGCATGTCTTATACAGATCGTTTTTTCATGTATAGAGTACTAAGAGTAGTGCACTTACAGTTGCTTGGTAGGTGCCTCCCTGGGATAATTTAGTGTAAGGGACTGATGCTTCTTCCGTTGAGAAATAGTGGTAAGGTAGGGGATGCCCTTGAATTTGCAAAATGGCACTTACGGAGAGGCAGTATTTCCAGCTAGTGACTATCTGCATTGAACAAAGGCATTACACGAATTTTTTATCATTTTTTTTCTCAAGTTGAAACACCCGATCTGGGGCAAAGCTTATATCAATCAAAATGGGCGGTTTTCTTGTTCATAGAAAAAAAAGCGAACGAGAGTGCGATAAGGTGGTGGAGTTTGCCGTGTGGTCATCATCTTTTTGTTTTCGAGCAAGCGGATCAAAGTATTAGAATACCCGTTGTTGATGTAGCATACTCGATTCTTACCCATGGCAGGAAAGAACTGGCGTCGCTGGCAACAGCCGCCCTCTTTGGTCAAACGAACAAGGGATCTTCGCCTGCGCTCTCGCCTCATTGTCATCGGCTTCAGGGCTGTCATCGAATCAGCAGCATCTGAATCCTAACTTGTGCTCATCTCTGATCAAATTTTGAAGCTAACGTCCTTTTGTTTGCAAGCACTGAAAAGGTTCAAGATCATTCAGATGTTGGATCCCTTTTTATGGTTCAAAATGACAAACGAGAATATAAATAAAGCGTATGCTAGACTGTAAATCTTCGTCCTTAAATTTCAAGTCCTATTTATCGGAAAGGGCAAATGCAGGGCTCTGAAATGTGGTGTCCAAGTTACAGCCTTGGAGATAATGTTTGTGGGTCCTGTTTGTGCTTGTGGAGGATTCCAATATTCATATCTACACACAAAACAAAAACAAACAAACAAAAGAAAGGTTGCGTCCAATACTTATTGACCTAAATTCTTGTAACACCAATCAAGCATCTCACTAAGGCCAGCTTAAGCACAGTTAAACCTAGATTTGATGACGCATACATCTCACAATTTCATGGTTCAATGGACTAAACCCATATCTGTACCTACAAGCCCAAAAGACACCCTGGTCTAACGTGGGCCTCAACAATTGTGGGCCATGGCAGCCCTTTCCTTCCAACCAGTAATTATTTTTGGTTGACATCTAAATGGGCCCGCTAAAAGTTATTTAAGGATAAATGGGCTTCGGCCAAAACAACAGTAATCGCGTCGGTGCTGACTAACCATCATCGGCCCAGTCAGATCTCTCCACCGTGTCATGTGTTTCGCCAGGTCATCATTGAGACGATGGCACGTGTCAAAAGTAACTGCAGGTCCCACGTACATTTTACCCAATCTATTTTCACTGTGGTTTCCGTGCCCTTGATTGGAACCCCGTTTTTTTCTCGCATTCAATCAATTCCCTGGTTAGTCATCATGTGATTCATGGCTACCATCGTTGACAAATTGAAGGTAGGGGCCTTATCATGAATATATTGAGTTGCCCATGATATGAAAGGCATGATAAGAGATTGATTTTTGGTGGATGGTTAATGTGCTGTAGAGGATATAGCCCTCAACGGACTCGCTGCTGGGAATACTTTGTTTCTTACAGACCTGTGTACAGTGTTCATTAACAAGGGCAGCTTACAAACTTCTTTTTTTCTTTTTCTTTTTTTGGTGAAAGACGCAGCTTAACAGTATTTGAT
>JAVDBV010048865.1:0-10636 GCA_032619315.1 Piper longum | reverse complement strand
TTTTGGTGAAAGTTTGGGATTTTGATTTTGGTCGGCGTTTGGCTTGTGTGAACTGTGTAGGATGGGTGAAGTGAAGGAGAACGAGTACGAGGAGGAGCTTCTTGACTACGACGAGGAGGAGGACAAGGCGCTCGACTACGCTGCCGCCAAGGCTGCCGGCGAGTCAGCCAAGAAGTGAGATTTTTTAGGGCTTTTTTTTTAGCTTATGTCTTCATATGGTGTTTTGATTCTAGTTGCTTGCGTGAAATGGAGTCCGTGGATGCTAGATCTGATGCTTTTCGTTGGTGCAACGCTTTTTTAAGTCATTCACGCTAATAATTAACAATAGTTTGAGGATCTGGTGCTGAAATGGGTATTCCTTGTCCCGCTCATTTATTGTCAAAATATAAAGTGGCAAGATAAAAAAGGTGTTGGCAAAAGTTGGCAAAATGCAAAGTGGTAGACTGTTTCCAGAAAGCTACACAAAACGATCCATATTTATTTTTTTCTAACACTCGTCTCTCTCCCACTCCCCTGCCAAGCATAATTTTGTCAGCTCTGCCACTTTTTATAATTGTAACAAAACAAAAACTGTGACAAAATTATCAGGAGATTTTATAGAAAATTTTATATTACAGCCAGACGCCCTATTATTTAAGTTCATGTATTGGGTGAGGTGAGGTAGTTATTTCTATAGGAAGAAGCATATTCGGGTGTAACCTCCATAACTGGTAAATCTCTAGGAATTAACAAAAACCTTCCTCGGAAACGCCATTTTTTTTTTTTTTACTTGAACGGTTTCAAGTTATTTACTCTGTTTTTTGAAGGTATGATATTCAATTTGAATTTTTTCTCACTTTTGGTCATAGTTTGTATAAGTTTAATATCATTTGTTGGTTGTGGTGGTTTTGGAGCGGGGGTGTTTGCCAGTTTTTGGTCTTTATTTTGCATTTTGAACTTGTGTATTTTATTTGGTCTTTGAATATTGTTGTTTGTTCAATGGGAGGCCATGGAGGCTAGATCTGCAGCTTTAGTTGGTTTCAATGGTGGTGCAAGCTTGTCATAGAGCCTTTCTATTAACTAGCTTGGCTCGAATATTATTGACTGTCACTTTTTGTGGCTGTTTGTTTGGGGGATTCGGGGTCTTCTTCTTCCAAGGAATTACTTTAAATGAATTTGGCTTGCTGGGTACTAGGATTTTTTTTGTTGGCTGTTGTTTGTTGTTGATAGGATCCTACACTGTCATTGAATATTTTTGTGTTTTATGATTGCTCTAAATGATTTTTGTTGCTATCATATTTACACTATTTTAATTATTTTTTTGCTGTTGTAGAGAGCTTATGATTTATTTTTTTGCGGTTGCAGGGGTTACGTTGGAATTCATAGCTCAGGATTCAGAGATTTCCTTTTAAAGCCAGAGCTTCTTCGAGCTATTGTTGATTCAGGATTCGAGCATCCTTCAGAAGGCATTTGCTCTTTCATGTTCTTGATACTGTTTTTCTTTATTTTTTTTATTTTCCTTTTTTTATAGTTTTGATAGGTTTTAAAAGATTATATTTTTGATGATTTGACCTCCACCACTTCTGTTGACATAAATTTAGTGTCTGTGTTTTGTTCATCTCTCACTGAAATTTGACATTTAGTGCAAACCTTAAAATATTGCACATAATAATAGCTTTTATGACTGGTTTGTCACTATTGTTTGATTGAACTATTTTATTGATCTCTACTCTTTTGCAGTTTCTTCTCTTTTTGATTTGATTTAAAGTTAGATTTTGTTTTCGTTGTTCTAAGTTGTCTCTTTGTTACCAGGTAATTAAATCCACTCCTGTACTCCTGACTTTGGAGGAGAATTGGTTTTGCAAAAATTTTCATTGAACAGATCCAGTTCGCCTAAATTTTGTCTGGTGCTCCATCAGTGCAACACGAATGCATTCCTCAAGCCATTTTGGGCATGGATGTTATCTGTCAAGCCAAATCTGGAATGGGGAAAACTGCCGTATTTGTTCTGTCCACATTACAACAGATTGAACCCACTGCTGGTCAAGTGGCTGCTCTTGTTTTATGCCATACAAGGGAGTTAGCATACCAGGTTGTAAAGGCATTCTTTGTACGTTTGTCAATTGCCTGTATGTGTGTTAATTTTTTTTTACAATTATTCTTATATTAGTTTATTAATCTCTGTAGATTTGCCATGAATTTGAGAGGTTCAGCACCTACTTGACGGATATCAAGGTTGCTGTTTTTTATGGCGGCGTCAATATCAAAACTCATAAAGAGTTATTGAAAAATGAGTGTCCCCACATTGTTGTTGGGACTCCAGGGAGGATTCTTGCTCTCGCTAGAGACAAAGACCTTGTCCTGAAGAATGTTAGGCATTTTATTCTCGATGAATGTGACAAAATGCTTGAATCTCTTGGTATGGCATATTTTACTTTATTTATTCTCAGATAAAGTCCTTTGAATCAGCATTCAATCTTCTGCAAGTGCTTTTTACGGGAATCTCATGATGTAGCAATTTATGCTCTGTAGACATGCGGAGAGATGTGCAGGAAATTTTTAAGATGACTCCTCATGATAAGCAAGTGATGATGTTTTCAGCTACGCTTAGCAAGGAAATACGACCTGTTTGCAAGAAATTCATGCAAGATGTAATGTTCTTAAGCCAGTTCCTTAAGTTTGTTTATGTCATCTCTTTGCAAGGTTTCCAACTACCTTCATATTTTGCTTACATGAGCATCCATCATCATCATCTTCTTCTTCGTCTACTTCTGTCATCCACCTGCTCCGAAAGAATCAAGGTCGGGGTTACAGATTCTTTCTTTCCACTTCATCCTGTTGGAGACTAATTGTCACTTTTCTCCATGTATGTGCCTTGTATTCTCATTTTATGATTTCTGTTTGGTAAGACTTTGGGTTGTTTTGGCCATTAATATGGTGATATGGCATCTGGTCGTCTTCTCTCACCTACAGCTTGCATAGCTGCCAGAAAAGGCTTGTTTTTGCAAACCAGAAAGTTATGAGGATATATTTGTGGTTGTCAAATCAAGACTAGTTGGAATCCCGTGGGTTGAAGAGTTGACTTGTAAATTGCAGATCTTTGGGAAAAGGCTCCTAATCAGCTTTTATCTTTACATTTCTTGTATTTCAGCCCATGGAAATATACGTGGACGACGAGGCTAAGCTGACTCTTCATGGATTAGTGCAGGTAAAGATACAATTGAACATGATATTGGGTAATCATTCTTTGCTTTCAGATCCTTTGATGCTTATGTAAACATGTTTATTTTAATGTTTGAACAGCATTATATCAAATTAAGCGAATTGGAGAAGAACAGGAAGTTAAATGATCTATTGGATGCTTTAGATTTTAATCAAGTTGTCATCTTTGTGAAAAGTGTGAGCAGAGCTGCAGAATTGAACAAGCTGCTTGTGGAATGTAACTTCCCTTCTATTTGCATTCACTCTGGCATGTCACAAGAAGAAAGGTGAGAATACCTAGATGGATATTTCCTGTTCTGTTTCAATATTCAATTGTTTTTGTGTTTCAGTTTTTGCCACTGTTTGCCTCTTTTTAAAGCATTTGATGCTTTTAATGCTTTAAGATATGTCTTTGAATAGCTGCAACAATGAATATATGATATTGAGGGGAGTTTATAATTTAGTTCCAGCTTGTGTCAATACTTTTTTTGGCAATTTTTAAGCAGGCACACTTTTTTACCTAAAAAAATTAAGGGTTTGTATGTGTAAATTCTAATTTGGTGAGCTCTGCCCAATTCCTCATGGAATCCACATTTCCTGGTTGAGCGACCAAGAATTTTTTTCCTGATCACTAGCTGATATTTACTCACAGCCCTTGTTGCTGAGTGATATTACAATAATAACCTCAATTTTGAACCATGTGGGAATGTGTTGGCATCTAGCTGTGCAAGCAGGAAGAAATTTCCTGATTGTCCAACCAGGACGTGGGCTTGTTCCTCTTTTTATGTCCTATGTGTGGGTTTGTGCAACCGTAATTCTGATTTACTCTATTAAAGCATTTTCACATAATTTAATGTAAATTTACTGTAAACCAAACTACCAAATTAAATCATATTTTTAACAGGTAAGTGAATTGATTGCAACTTCCTCAAAATACTCTTAGATCCAACGCACTTCTACAATAAGTATCAACAAAATTGAATATAGTCTTTTCTCAACATACTCTTGAGAAACCTTTTTAAATTTTAGCTCCTTATATATGTATTTTTAAAAGAATTATAACTCTTGACGAGTGCAGAAAAGAGCAATAGCTACCATTATGTAGAGGCATAATGATAAACTAGATTGTGAGAGAAAGAAACCAATTGACTAGTTGATCAAACACAATATTGTATAGAACATATTTGTGTGGATTATACATGGTTTACAGCATAGCTATGACAACCGGTGACATGAATCAGCAATACGGAAATAAAAAAAATCATGGTGGAAGGATTTTTAGGATTTTTGTACAATTTCGTCCTCTTTTTTTTTAGGAACAATCAAGCTCACTACAGAGAGTCAATAGTCTTACTCATTAGGGCTCTTCATGAACCTCTAAACAATTGTAAATCTTAGTGAACTCATAAAATTTCATCTAATTGCTGCTGCAAAAAAAAAAAAATGTTCATCCTCATCCCTTGGTGGTGAGAATCTGATAAACATCTATGCTGTGTACGGTGGGAGAGTGTCCTGACTTGTATACTCCATGTGTGAGTACCATTCATGCTAAAAACATGATCTCACTAATTCATTTTACATTCATGGCCACATTCACCCCCTGTAAATGTAAATTACAGTCACAGATTCACTAAGAGATCTACTTTTTGTATCATGTTCGTATTTTGATCTGAAGAATATCTATGCTCCAATCATCTTCACCCACATATTTGAATTCCAGTTCATACAAGCAGCTTGCTATTTGTTCTTTTGTTTTTCTTTGCACCATGGATTGTCTTTCACGTGGCTGTGATTTTTCCTTCATGAAAGGTGTAATGTTTGGTTATTTATTGTTGTTTTTTCATTATATATATATATATATTTATTTATTTTATTTATTATTGGTGTCTATATTGTTGCTGATGACTTGCAACTTTTCTGCAGGCTGACTAGGTATAGAGGTTTCAAGGAAGGGCACAAGAGGATTTTGGTGGCTACTGATCTAGTTGGAAGAGGAATTGACATTGAACGTGTTAACATTGTGATTAATTATGACATGCCTGATTCTGCTGATACCTACTTGCACAGGGTGACTTGGGAATTTAACAATTATTTTCTATTGAGATTTCTGTACATTGTAGACCTTTTGTATACTTAGTCGTAAGCATCTGAATGGCAGGTTGGAAGAGCTGGTCGATTTGGCACAAAAGGGCTTGCTATCACGTTTGTGTCATCTGCTTCTGACTCAGATGTGCTTAACCAGGTAACAAGATAGAAGTTATTATGTTTCTTTCTTTTCCTTGTGATTTTGAAGATAGAAGTTATTATGTTTCTTTCTTTTCCTTGTGATTTTGAGTCGTTGCTTTGGTTCTTAATTCATATGGGGCTTCTGCAGGTTCAAGAGCGGTTTGAAGTGGATATCAAGGAACTCCCTGAACAGATTGACACTTCGACATACAGTATGTTCATATCTGTGTTTTACATAAGCATGACTTTTGGTTAGATTTTCCATTTCTTTTTTCGTTTTTTTTTAAAAATTATTGAATTATGATGTGCATGCTCATCATTTTATATAACAGACCAATTTCCTTTATTATTTTGTTGGTTATTTGCTTATTGCAAAGGTTATTTTTCATCTAACACAACTTTTTGTGCCTTTTATAGTGCCATCTTAAGGTGTTCTTGCCGCCAAGTAGATAGGATGATGGTGTTTGCACTCTAGGTTCAGCCTCTTTGAAGGGCGCGTTTATGTTTGCAAAGACTGGCCAAGAGCCACAACTAGTGCTATCCTTAAGTATATTTGTTTGCTGCGCTTCTGGGTTTTCTATTTACAGGCAGGCATAAGTTTAAGACTTGAGTTCTAATATTTCACTTGTGAGTACATGGCAGTGCATTAACTTTTGTAGGTATTTGAATTTTATACTTCAGTTCTTTTTCCTACGTATATTGTAGGAGATTTTGGAGAATTCGTGTAGAATGGTATGGGGTAGGTTTCTTGAAGTTCACCTTCAAATTTCAGATATGATGTTAGCCAAACGAGTGTGAATTTGCAAGTGTATTTGGCTGTGCTGATGGAGTTGCTTTTGGCATGTCGGCTAATAAACTTTGTGGTTCGATGCGAAGAACAGTCAATTTTTTCAAGCCCATTGCGGAGCTAATGGCTGATGCTTGATGGTTGTGGAGTCCATCTTTTGTAGTCCGGTGAAGCAGATGTAAATTGCACTAGCCAATATTTCATTAGGTAAATGTATCCCTACTTAGTCTGCTTCTATGAAGCCATGTTTGATTTTGTTCTTTCGCAGTATGCGGTCATTCTTGCAACTTCTAGGGTTGTGCATTGCATTGTAACGGTTTCAATTTTTTTGACTGGGCTGTTGACCCGGGAAGAATCTGTAGTAACAATAGGGTTTGCAAGAAGATGCACTACGACAGAGCTCTAGTATGTATATATACTTCCCACAATTTCCCTGTCGTGGGATTAGGAACATGCATTTTTTTCAAAAAAACCAGCACCAAAGCTAGCAGAATTTAATGGTCTGCCAATGTTGCCTCATTTTCAAGTGTCATGGGGTGAGGAGACCCTTTCGGTTGCAAGCTGTAAATAGAAGTTTTCATGGTAGAAGCAATACTATTATCTACCAAAAAAACAAGAGAGGTCCTGAGGAGACCAGGTGTTAGGAGATGCATATTATCGTTGAAATATTGTTATTAGGGATCACAAAGGTCTTGGGTCTTCGTTAGTAATGTTTGGAGCACTTTGTTTGTGATAAGGTGAAGCTCGGTAGGAGATTGGGCTTGTGTCTGAACTTTGCTTGACTTGAAGCTCCATGTGTTACTAGATTGCCTCATTGAAAAGTTGAAATATACCCATATTGTTACGTACAATTTAGTTTAAAGTTTGATAGATAACTTGTTTACATGTGTCCTATACGATAAGCTATAGAGACAACTTTTAGGGTGGTTTTTTCACGCCACAAAATTCCTCTGTCGATCAAGCCTAGCCTTGTCGCCGGAAAAATTGTCGTCTGCAATCACGGTGAGAATGGCTGACAAGTTGTCTAACCAAAGTAACGCAATTTTAAAACAACTAATAAATAAAATGAACCAAAATAGGGCATTCTTGCCATTTTAAAATTTTCATTACATACACTCTCTCACCCCCTGCACCACATAAAATTCTCTGCCTGATACCATCTAAATAAAATATGCTCGCCGACAAAAAGTGGCGTGGACTCGGACTTAGCCCGTTAAAACTGTCAACACGTTGTGACAAGCAAAAACAAAGGCGTTTATTGGGTCGGACACTCGTAAAACCCTATTTGACCAAATTTAAATAGATTGAGTTTGATATCTATATAATCGGGTTTGGTTTTACGATCCCAGATATGTATTTTATAATAATCAGGTTCGGTTTCTGATACCGGTTATCTAATATCTAATTTTAATAATATAATTTTTCTATAAAAATTATATTTGATATAATTTAAATTTTATTATAGAGATATAGATGTTTATATGTGAAAAGAATATGTTTTCAACTTTTTTTATTAACTTATTTAATCTCCTTATTTTTTACATAATTTTTTATGGTAATTTAATTGTTTATAACATAACAGGATTTTAAATGGTCAGATTGAGTTGGCTACATGGGTTTTGGTCGGATTCGGATAATAAAATTTAAAAGGAAAATATCATTAATAACCAAATTTGAGATTTTTCTTTTTAAAAAATAATCAAGTTTAAAAAACTAATCAAGGTTTTGGTAAATGGTGAGGTTTGATAGGCGGGCTCCCATGCGTAGAAGATACACTTGTAGCAGGATGGGCGGTGCGGGCCGCGTCCGTATCGTACCTTACCCGAAACGATTGACCCGCTAGGGTTTATGGGTACATACATATTTATATATGGATCTCTCGACGCCATGGCCGCCCCGGTCGTAGCTCGGCGCCTCTCCATCGCCACTGCGGGTACCGTATCCTTCTTTGTTCGATTCCCAATAATTGATGATCTTTTTGTTGTTTGATTATACGATTCTCTACTCTGTTGGTTTGTTGAATTGCTTGCTTATGTAGTGATCAATGTTAGTCTGTGTAAAGCGAAGGCAATGGATCATTAGACGATAATAGCGAAGTGGAACCGAATTTGTGGATGTTTTTGGTGGGCTCTAGCTCACCTTGTATGCAATTTATTGTCTGTGACGTTGGTTTTGAGTGGCCGCCTGGGTTGGGAATTTTGGAAATGGTGTTAGGGTTAGGGTGATTTTTCGGTTTCTGCTGTTGTTGAGTTTTTGGCATAATTGGTTCCGTTTGTGTTTACGCTGCAGGTGACCTTTGGGAGCGAAAATGGTTGAAAAAGGGAGAGGTAAGAAGGAGGAGGTTGTGACCAGGGAGTACACAATCAACCTTCACAAGCGCTTACATGGCTGGTATCTGTCCGATCTCTTTTTTATTTTTTTCAAGCATCTCGTTTTGTTTTGTCGGAGTTATTTTTGTTAGTGTGAAGCACAGTGCCTTAATATAGGTTTATGTATATCCACTTGGTGAAATCGTCTTTTGCTATGAAACTTGCTGTACGCTGATTTAACTACCAAAATTTCATTCCTTAAATTACGGTAACTACTGATCTTTAATTTGAAGGCGTGAAAGCTATCCTTTATTTGACTCATTGAAATTTCTGCCGTCATTAATTCTGAGAGTTTTTGACAACAGCTTAGTAATGGATAATTTTAACGAATTTTGGATATATGTGTGTACACTCTAGATCACCAAAATTCACAGCATCCTGATTTGACAACGAAATTGTATCCTCAGATTGATTTGGTTACTGTTTCGTGTATTGTAGTTAGCATGCGAGCTATCCGTATTTGCGCATTAAAATTTGCACTATCATTCTTCGGAGAGTTACAGTTTCTTGTTCTGAGTTACATAGTCATGTGACAAGCTATATGTGAAAAAGTGTCACTAATTACTCGTGTTTATTCTACATTACAGCACTTTCAAGAAGATGGCTCCAACAGCCATTAAGGAGATTAGGAAATTTGCTGAGAAAGCAATGGGGACAAAAGATGTGCGAGTGGATGTGAAACTGAACAAGCACATCTGGAGCAGGGGTATCCGGAGCGTTCCCAGGCGTGTTCGAGTTCGCGTTGCCCGCAAGAGGAATGAAGAGGAAGATGCCAAGGAAGAGCTCTATTCCCTTGTTACAGTTGCAGAAGTTCCTGCTGAAGGTCTCAAGGGACTGGGCACAGTAGTCGTAGAGGAAGCTGATTAGATTGGTTTTACCTGAGCTTATGTAGATTGAATATCATTGCAAACTGCTTGTTTTAGTAAGTTTCGGAGACTTGTGATGTGCGGGTAATTTTGAGATATTGGTATTAGATTTGAGCTTAAATATGGAATATTTTCTGTTGTTTGTTTTCTTATTGAACCCATCTTATGTTGTTGTGATTCTTCAATATTGGGGTTTCTTTTTTCGTATTTTTATATAGAAATGTGGCAGAGTTCTTCCTGGGAGCGATTGAATAAGTGCAATTCTCTACAACAGAAACACACTTGGCACCCCGTGATTGAAGAGATCACTTACTTCAGATTCTGTCATCTCTTCGTCCATATTGCGAAAAAAAGTAAATAATTATAAGTGTATTTATCATGGAAAGAGTGAAATCGCTGAATGATGGCTTGTGTGTGTATACAAGAGGGTGAAGTTCATCAAGTTTGATATCTTCTAATGAGTTCCATCCAGTTTTATTATTATTTGTCATCAGCCATCAGGTGTCCAAAGCGAAGACGCTAGCGAGTTAAAAACTCGTACCTTCTCAGAACATAGAAGCTGATAAACTAACTGACATTGTCATTTTTCGACGTATTAATCTTTTTATTATGAGATTAATTGCTGTTTTAGATGGAATAAAACTCTAAAATTAGGATCTTAAAGTGGTTATTATCCACACTATCTTGATGCCGACGATGATTCTCCTTGAAATAAATAGGTACGTAACAAACATTTCTTACGCGGTCAGACTGTTGCCGACCGCGCGTCTTCCCTTTACGCCTACCCAGTCCACCGGCGGCGTGACGAGTATCATCTTCTCCAGCGAGCACACGATGATCAGCCTCTCAAAAAGATGGCAAGGAAGAGTGGAGGAGACGACGGCAGCAAGCTGTCCTTGTATATTTAATTTAATCAAATTATACAGATAAAAAAATTCACAATAATATCTTTTTTATTCTTACATGAATCTATAAAATTAAAACGATTTTTAATTTCTTTAGGTTTTGATATTTCAAATTTAACATCTGCTCTCCAAAACTAGAGTTTTTGGATGATGGAATACCATAAAAATTTACTAGCAAATTTGAGGATTATAATCATTTTTATTTTTATTTTTTATAATTTTAATTTAAACTATTATAAATTAAAAATTACAAAATAATATCTATACATATTTATTTATACTTATCTTAAATATTAATAATTT
>JAVDBV010048864.1:0-10619 GCA_032619315.1 Piper longum | reverse complement strand
ATGTATGATTATGATTATGAGCCGTGCATGCGAGCCGGCATTTTTTTAAGTATGTTTGCTTACTGCCCAGTGTGAGGAATTCTTGAAGTTTCATATGTTTTCATGGGTAATGGAATACCCATTTGCCAGATTGTATTAGTTATTTTTCGGACCAATAACATTCGTTACTGACATTTTTCTTATAATATATGTAGGTCTCGCAAATCCTGTATCGACTTCGGCGGAAGGATAGATAAATGCTACACATACTTTAGCTCAACCTAAGATTTTCTTTCTTGCATTTATTTATATTTGATGTATTTTGATGTTTATTTAATAATGTCTTTCATTCTCATGACACCAAGAGGGTTATTTCGATCTATTTGATCAATCGAGTCGTATCGACTATCAGCTTTAAACATGACTCGACTCGATCACAACATTTATAAATCGGTTCTTAAGTGAACCGAAATCGGGGTGTTACAAATGTTGTGCAGGTATGTGCCCCAAAGTTCTCATGAACCTTGTATGTTTTGGATTGAGTCTTAGTAATAGTTGATTGTGCACGAATCTTTCTTTCAATTTTATATAATATTAAATTTGTGTGGGGCATCAACTTTGAGATACTCTAACAAATTGTCTACATGGTCTATAAGCTTCAAAGTCTAGGAACATGACAAGAAACATACTAACTACGCAAAAATTATTTAATTGCTACTGTACATGCAAAGGAACATGGGTAGGAGGAGCGTACGGTTAATATTGCGTAAAGAACCCACATGAAGATGAGATATTAAGATATGACGCCCTACACATTTGCATTTTTAAAGCTCAACCTCTTAATTGACATCTTTAAAGCTTAGCCTTTTAACTGTAGTGAAGTGTGCCTCTTTTATAATTCAAAGTGATCATATATGCATCTTTAAAGTCACTCTCTTAACTGCTAGGGAGGTACTGCCTCTCTCGTAATTCAGAGTTTATATTAGAAACCATAACTGTAAAAACTCTTCTTATTATAGTATGATCAATATATATAGTATGAAATCAAGTAAAAGTTATCTTAAGCCTCCTTGAGGATAAAAATCTATTTCCGTAAGATTTGTACGAGAGTAATATAACAAATAAAATTATAAAATTGCACTTTGCTTTGGATCAAAACAATAGGATGTTACATAAAGAACATTCTAATTAGAGTAATTTAGGCATTAATACTCAAAATCTATACAGATAAATAGAAAAATAAAAATAAAGATAAATATAAAATTTTAACTCAATCTAATGTGCTTCTAACCTATTCATCTAAATTATTAAAATAATTATAATAAAAATTAATTTCAAAATATCTATTAACTGATGCATTTTTAAAAATAAAAAAACAGGTCATAATAATGTCAAAACAACTAAGAATAGGTCATAATAATGTAACAACGAAAAAAAATTATCAACCTCCTACTCATGCACTCTATTTTTAATACATATAAATATTATTTTGTAAGACCCATTAAAAAAATTCAAATTAGATGTATAATTCATATAAGCTATGTGAAGTTCAGCTGACCTTAATTTTTCCCAAATATAAATACAATAGTTCACATTTAAATTGGTCATGGGTTTTGACACAAAAGTTCTCCTCTAAATTATGTTCTTAAACCTTGACAAGGAAGCAAAACTGTGCGAGATGAAATGGCCTTCCTCGCAGATATACGAATTGCTTTTGCAGAACAATATTGCTACATATTTTAGTTTCTAGCTTTTGTTCCTAATTAGTATTTCCTACACAAAATTTCAAAGTAGCTCCAAACAGTGCACATAACTACGTAATGCTAAGTAACTGCAAATGGTGTATACAAATTTTCAGTTCAAATTAAATACGAATCAATACAAAAGCCAATACAGTACAAAAAATATGGTTAAAGATAAACAACCTACAACCGGAGTGCCTACATGATCTGAAATATATCTCTATTTGCCAAGCAGTTGGCGACCCCGCCGGGTGGCACCCTTCATTCTGAAATCCAATTCTCCCACATCATCATCGAGATGATCTAATGCTTTGTTTTGCCTAAATTGATGAAAAAAGGAACACATCAGATGCTGTAACTTATCGTTAATGTCGCAAAATGCATAGATTACTGTCTAAACAAGAACATATGAATGTACTACAGTCTACAAAGGTTACACACACATTAATATGAAACATGACTGTTGTTTTCAACCGCAGCAAAAAATGGGTGGGGATGGTTCCGAATCTCTAGCTTTCATTTGAGAAAAGAAGCTGTTCATCTCACATTAACCTAAGTGCTCCAGCTCAGCAATCACGCAGGACAAGAAGAATAACATGCACATCCTTTCAGAGTTTTTGATAAAAATTAGTTCCCTCATTAACACATTTCAAGCCAAGGGTTTTAGACATCAAAACCTCCTAAATGGAACCAAAGTTTACTTCAGGAGTCATAGTTTGTGAAAGCTTAAGTATGCAGTCCTTAAATTAGTCTCTTCCACTACAGATAACTCAAGATCTATCATCGAAATGATCATACTCGCCCAGAAAAAAAAAGTCATACTCAATCAAATGTTTAAGTATGTTTCACATATATTTGAATCTTAAAAGGTGTATATACTTATGAACAGATTTTCTTCAACAAATGACCGGCATAAATAACTATAAGTACAAACTTTGAGCAGAAAAACAAAGATTGTGAGGGAATTTTGCGTTTATGGAAAGGATATACTTAAACTATACACATCTATAACAGTAAATAAAAACTAACCTCTCTATTTCAGATCCCATATCAACAGCCATTTCCTTGAGCTGACCCAAAATGTTACTTAAATCTGTAAGCGCATCATCTTGCTTGGCCTTCTCCACCTATTTTGTATTTGTTTCAGATAAAATGTTTAAACATTCAATAATTCTTCCCCAGCAAAAATAAAGTTAATCAAGCCTTGTTACATTTGAAAGACCAACCTCAACTTTCTCAAGCGCAGTTGATGCTTCAGTTGAATACTTTCGTTGAAAGTTTGACTCACTCCTTGCATTTGAAATCAAACCCAATCTCTCTTTCTGCTCCAAATGACCATTTCTTCTTATAAATGAATCATCTACCACATGTAAGTTAACATAAGAAACCTGTTGATAGTTGGCAACAAGATTATCAAGAAAGAGTTCATCACCACTTTACCTCGACTGAGCATTGGCCCTTTAATTGGACGATTTTTCTTTGGTTTCCATGTTTTTGAAAATATACCTCCAAGACTACCCAAAAGCTTCTCACCCTAACATAGGTCGAAATAGGGTGATCACTAACATCAAATATGTAGATAAGAACAAACTCCGTATTTTTGGAACAAAAAAACTCAATCTACATTGATTTACGCAAAAACAAAATCAGTAACATTTTTCTTGTGATTGGGCAACACTGCAGCCCTAATGTAAAATTCACACCCAAGAAAAAAAAAGAACCAAGATGTTCAAATCAAACTATAATCAAATAAATAGCCAAAAGAGTTTACTCAAAATTTGTTACTATTTTAGTCACATGCAGTTATGGTCATATTCCAACCAAATAAAACTGCAAATAACTAGACCAAATCACAACACAAACATAAATCCATAAATTAGAGCTTGCTCTCTTAATGCCAAATAGATAGAGTCAAATCATTTCTTTGTTTAAAATGATGCAGTAAGGAAAATCCAAATACCAGCAAATCAGTATTTGTAGCAAACAGACGTTAAGAGAAATAATTACCACGCTCAGGTCATGGTCAATATTGGCAGCAGAAAAATGGACTCGAGTAATTTGTTCTCCCTGCTGATGTAAGGAGATCAAAGTTTGCGTTGCATCGTCTCTGATGTTCTCTGCAATTTTCAAAGCGTTATTTACATCCTTGGTCACTCCCTCCGCCTTATAAACAACATAGCTCTCCAGTTCCTGCGTGGTCTGATTTTCTAGACCACCCGCATCCCGAAAGTCATTCTTGTAATGACTTCTGTTGCCGGTCATGAAAGATGGAGTAGAGGAAACACTGCCCCTATCTTCTTCATAGCCCATAAGTTCATCTCTTGAATTCGGAGCATTATTGATCACAGGCTCAGACGATGCTCGCATCGGTCGAGACGACTGTTTATGCTCTTTAGGTGGTAAATCAAACGAATTTGAACCAGTTAATCCCTGCTCTGCAGATCGATGCCTCCCAATTTTGAACATGGTTGATTAATTTGTCAAAGGATTCAAACTAGAACAGAGCCTAGAACAGCTAAGATAGGAAATTAGCCAAAATAGTGTCAGATACAAAGGTTATGAACAGGCAAACGAAGTAGCAGTTGTAATTAAGAAAGTGGATTGCAAATTCATTCTAAAAGTTGAAAAGAAGAAAAATCAAAAGAAGGCGAATAATACAAGTCAACAGACATGAAAGATTAAAAGATCATGCATGCTAATGAAAAGCTAAACATAAATATAGAAAAGGGGACAAGAAATAAAAAAACGAAGATGATCAACACATGCCATACTGCAGAAAAAGTTAGTAACTAACACTAGCAAGAATAATATGAGTTTGACAACAATTGGATCACGCTAACATAAAAATAACATCAATCGACAACAATTGGATTAAGTAAAACAGTAAAAAGCCACCTTTCAGTTAAAAACGAAGCCCAAATAAAACAAAGTAAACAGCAGAGATCACAAAAAAAAATCCGAGATTGCATGAATCAAACAAAAGCCACCAAACCAAACCCAACCCAATCAACTCTTGAAGGAAACAACATGACATGTATGATGTATCCACCCAAAACACAAAAAAACCAACTACCCATAAACCAAAACAGAGCCCATCAAAGATCCACAAACTCAACAACCACAAACCAAACATGGCACAAATAAAGCGATCAAAAGCAAGAAGAATACCAAGAACAATACCTGTGACCTGGCCCGGGAGAAGGGAAAAAAGTGGATTCTAAGGAGAGGAGGAGGAGGAGGAGGAGGAGGAGGAGATAAAAGTAGACAGCCCGGTTGGTCTATGGTATCATAAATAAATTAAAAATAAGAGAGGAAGGTCGGGAAGGCGGGGAGGAGGAGAAAATGAGGGAGTGGAAGGTGGAACAGATCAACGGGGGTGGGGTGGGAAGTTGCACTGAAGAAACCAAATCAAAGGGAGAGGTCGGAGTCGTCGTCCCCTAACCCGATTTCTAACATGGCAACATCTGCATTTCAACGCCTGCACGCGCTTGTTTTATTTATGTTCCATTTTAAAAAAATAAAACTTCCAACGTTTACCACTCGCTTGTTTGATGTTAAGTCCTGGCGTACTCGATCCTCCGTTGACATGCTCGGCCCTCGTTGCCACGACAGATTTTTGTTTTGTTTCTAGATATGTGGACTGCTCGAGGTGATGCATTCTAATATATGGATTTTAATGATTTAGTAATTTGATATTTTATTGTGGTTGTTGGATGTCTTTTTTTAAAAAAAAATATAGGGCCCAATTTTAATTATTTTTTATCAATAATAAATAAATAGAAAAAATTAAGTTAGCATTAATCGCAAGCCACCATCTCGGGCTTTCAAAAACTTAGGCCCACACTACTTTTCAATATTTTCCACCTGTACTATATTAGTTTAGTTATTGAAAATATTTTTTATGATCAATAGTTAACTTATATAATAGTTAAAATACCATGGTTTTAAACAAAACCACGTTTTGAAAAATACCAAATTAAAATAAATAGGTGCGAACTAAAATTGTACAAAGGCATAAATCTTCTTGAATTTGAAAAGGGTACACGGGTATTCTAGTTAGGATTGGGTAGAAAGATATGATATATAAAATTATATCCTAAACCAATCAATATGTTATGTTCTAAAATGTTTGAGATCAACTCTAACTTTAGAGAGACAATATCATTGAATAAGGAGATAGGCTTTTTGTTCTACATTTTGATTGATTGATTGTCTTAATTTCAATCAAAGATCTACTTTTACCTGTTCTTTCAATAAAAACTAGTTGAAATGTCGCACAATTAGTGACCTTATATGATAGAGATACTATTAAGAGTGGAAATATATTATAATTATCTAACTTATTATTTATATTTTGCTACTTTCTAATTGGTAAAATTTTTTACTTTTAATCAAATCTCGATTTTTAATGGTCCTTTTGTTAATAAGAGTTGACTAGTCTAGATTTGCACCATGTGCGAATATTTTGTGATATTTTGTCAACATTTTGTCTAACACCTCTTTCATCCATTATTGTTATAATTTTATATTTTGACAATAAATAAGCTCAAAATAATTCAATCAAATGCCCTATAGAGAAACATTATTGTAGAGATAAATAAGCTAAAAAATTCAATCAAATGCCCTATTAAAGAAAAACATTATTTTAGAGAAAAGATGAAGAGATCATAATGATCTCATTTGTTATTTTTTACTTGTAATTTGATGGGTTAAAGTTCTCTTTTATGATATTCCCTAAACTAGCCCTATATCAAACACTTGAAATATACTAGTGGAGGTGAGCGCTTTTATCGATATTCTATTTGATTTAACTATTTTTGAAGAAAATGACTTGTGCTCACCATGTTACACTTAGATTAGTCGTTAGATACTTTCATTCAAGATTAGATTTTTGACAACTTTTTTATTAATGTATATGTTGATGTTGGAAATTCAACACACAAAATTCGAAAGCTTCTTTGTTGTGTGTTATAACAAAATAAATCAATAAAGTATAAAAGATAAAAGATATACAAATTTAACTTGGAACATTCAAAATATAAAGAAAACCACAAATTATCCACTACAACAAATAATCTTCATCAAAAGTATACAACAAACTCTTGCATACGACAAGATCTTCACCAAACAATGGTGGAATATAAGGAATAAGATAACCTTCTCATTTTTCCTCTTTACATTGAACAAATCCAAAACATCATCTTCATCATCGGAATTCACATATCTCTACCTAGGATACACATTCAATTAGAAACGATCACAATATCCAACTAAATAACAAACTTTAATTTGGAAGACCCATAACTTGTGAGAAGATACTTTCAACCTCTAATTGAAAATACACTTTAATTAGGAAAACCCATAAATATGAGGAGAGGCTCAATCTCTTAATCTTTAAATGAGAAAACCCATAACTTGTGTAAGGAGGGGCTCTCTCTCTTCTACAAGAGAGAAGGGTTTCACTGCAAAATCTTACAGGGAAACTCAATATCACACTCCATTAGTTGTACTATACAACACACATATACAACAATATATTTACATATAATGAGCACGAGATACGACCAACGTTTTGAATACAAAGAGCTAACACTAAATGCTCCTCCTTGACGATTTAAACTATCACCAATGAATCTCTTCTATCTTCCCATAATTTTTATTGAATTCTTCGTACTTTTAGAGTATTTCTATGTCTTTACGCTTTTTAATTGTACCTTTTCTCACATCATCATATGATGGACTTCAACAATTCTCCCCTCCAAATCATACGAAATCATTAGGGTTGGTTTTAGCATCCATCACATGGGAAGTATATACAATCCTTTGTAGAAACTCTTTAAAAAATCTTCTGACATTTTAATTGGGAAAACCCATAAATAACTTGTGAGGAGAGACTCCCCCTCCTCTAAAAAAAAGAAGGGTCTCATTGTAAAACCTTACATTGAAAACCAGTATCACAATCAGTTGATTCCACACTACACAACACACATATACAATTACGTATTTATAGATAATGAATACAGAATATTGAACACGAGATACGACCAATCTCTTTAATACGAAGAACCAACACCAAATCTTCCTCTCTAAGTTTTGAACTCTCAACAATGAATCTCTTCTTGATATTCTATAATTTTTCTTGAGTTCTTCATACCTCTTGGAGTAACTTCGTGTCTTTACGATTTTCTATATAATTATACACTTTGTCACATTCATCGTATAATTAGGACTTAATAATTCTCTCGCCCCGAATCATACATAACTTATTATAGTTGGTTTTATCATCATTCACTTAGGAAGGAGATACAATCTCTACAATCTTTCCTTTTCGACGTGTGAGGAAACTCCTTAGAAAATCTTTCACATTACATCACTTGTCGAACACCTGTCGAACTTGATACACAATTATCGACCATCTGACAACTATAATCACACAATGAGGGAAATATTGAACACGGGTTTGAGTGTTTCTTTCATAGAACCAACATTCCATTATGAAATAAACATCTTCCGCACGAAACAAAAGGGCTTGGCGAAAAAAGAAGTCTCACATTAAAATGCCTAACGTAACATATGTTATATAAGAATCTTGATAATCCATTTATCGGATTTGGCTGTGTATGCTATGGGGTCAGAAGAGTAAACAGATATAAGAAAAATGCTAAAGCTTTCAGTAAATAATATTGTTATTCAATAAAGTCATAAGTTTGTGATAACCATAATATTTTGGTAAAAAATTAACCATTTTTTGTAGGACAATCCCTAATCTAACACACATTCTACACACTAATAATTAATACACAAACAAGAGCAACCTTGCAAGTTACAACGGCTCTAACGAGGAAAAGAAACCCCACCTCTTACTTACCCATAATATAATCTGAGTATACAAAAGCATTGTAGGATTTGGCTCTGTATTCTACAGAGTTGACAATGAAACAAATTTGAAAAAAGCTAAAGATTGAGTAAATAATATTGTCATTAAATAAAACAAAAAATAATAAAGATTGAGTAATAATATTGTCATTAAATAAAATCATAAGTTTATGAAAACCATAATATTTTTTTTAAAATTAACCTTTTTTTAGGGTAATTCTTAATCTAACACAAATTGTACACATATTCAAAGTCACCCAACAGGCAAACAACATACAAACAAGAGTAATGTTACAACCACTTCAAAAAGGAAATAAAACCCTACCTCTTACCCAACCAGTAGATCTTAATATAGCCCAAGTATACATAGGCACTATAGGATTTCGGCCTTTGCTATGGGGTTAGATAAGAAAACATATTTAACAAAAATGTCAAAGCTAAATGCTATATTCATTAATAAACCCATAAGCTTGTGATAACCCTAGAACTTTCTTAAAAATTTAACTTATTTTCTTTTTCGGGGCAGTCTCTAATCTAACACCCAGCCCACTCATGTGCAAAGCACACAAACAAAACCAACTTTACAACCGCCCGGAGAAGGAAATAAAACCTACCACCTCTTATCCAACACATAATTCTTATAGTCACGGCACCACAAGACAGAATCTTTTATTTAACCAATTTAGGAAATTAATATTGGCTCAAATTATCTGCAGATGTAAGCCAATTTGTCTTTAATAAAGTTGATACTATCTAAATATGAATGACAAATAGTTCTGGCTTGGATGATTGACCCTGTATTATCCACATTATACTTCCATATCATTCTCCCTGAAGGATTATTTATGGTGCAACTAGATTCAATTAGAAAAGTGTTATGCTTGCTTTTAAGAATTAGCTCCACTTATTTAATTAAATTGATAAGCATGTAGAGATCAAAAATGCAGTCAACAGAGCCTTGAGAGCATCTATAAGAAGTCCAATTGGCATTAGATTGGCCGCTGCTTTGCTCCTTCTAGAGGGCCTGGTGTGAAGCAACAAAATGGGCACCTAGTGTTTATATTTTTTACCCATAAGGTGGGGCGGATGATATCACATTGACTTGCTAAATAATTTGTTGAATCGGTCTCATGATGGAGAAGTAAAGGTTTTCCTAATTATGTCATATTGGACATGGTCTGAGTATCCACATATGTCGACTATAATAAAATTGAAAAGCTAGAAATAGCCACCATTCCATTAATCCTTAGTTAATGTTGCTAAGCGTGAATGTAATGGTTTTAAAACCGCAAGTCATAAATCAGCCCGTTTAAAATGTTAGGAAGGGGGATCAAATTTACGGTATGTTTGGTTGACACAAAAATAGTGTACATGAGAAAAAAAATTTATATGAAATAGAAATACAATGAAATGATATTAAAATTTTAAGAATTTTTCTAATAATAGTAAAAAAAATAAGATAAAAATTAAATATTCATTTCTATGTACACGTGCATCCCAAAAAATTTTCGAATTTTTTTTCGTTTTACATTAAAAAATGTTATTTTGTAAAATTTTTACATTTACTTATTTCAATTGAAATTGAAACTTTTGTAAAATAAGTTTCAATATTTCCAAATATAAGAAAATTTATAACATCTAAATTTTATATTTTTTCAATATAATTTTATAATAACCAAACGAGCCCTTAAGAAATGACAAATGGGTGAGGCCTGAGCATGAAAGAGATGGCAAAAGGTAATGACAACAAGCTTTTATATTGTCTATCAGTAGCCTTAAAAAGGTAGTAAATACATTGCCAACTTCCCTTAAAAAAATGTCCTTTGACCTTTTAATTTAGAATGATTTTGGAAAACTAATCATTTTACTGGACCAAGCCGGCTTAAAAGGGCCGGGCCAGGCCCGACACCCGATGGTTCCCTGAATTTGAAGCCTAGCACGACCCTCCTGGAGAAAAGGCCTGGCCTGTGCTGGTCCCATGTATGGGCTAGGCCAGCCCTAGGAGTGTACGGGCCTGCTCGG
>JAVDBV010048863.1:0-17068 GCA_032619315.1 Piper longum | reverse complement strand
TATATATATATTACTTATGATTAATTGTATATATTATACACATACTTATGGGGCTAATTGAAGAGGTGAAGGGGAAACGCGTTTTTGTGGCGCTTTCAATCGTCACTTTCGGTTGTTATATATTTATTTGAAATTTCAATGATTATTATTTCCAGCCTGTGAAAAAATATATGTACACCGACCTAACGGATTTTCTGTTGACACGTAAGAAATGTTTTAGATGACTTTGTCCTCTTAATTAAATAAATTATCTAAATTTGGCTTCAACCTGAAAATTTTCGTTGGAGATGATAAAATATATTAAATTATGCCCAACTAAAAGCACCTTTATTATTTGTAATTGATTAATATAGATCATCTACTCGCTGTGTCTTTTAAAGTAATACTTTGTTTTCTCCAAGTTTTTACAGGTTTTTTTTGCTAGCACGAAAATAATATAAATGAATAAAAATTATATGAATTATAAATATAATGAGATGAAAAAATAGGAAAATGTAAAAAACCTATCTTACATGTATAAATATAAATAAATTAATTAAAAATAAAATATTTCTTCTTATGTGTATGTGCACGTATATATGTCTTTCAAAATTTCTTCCAATATTTTTTATTATTCATAAAAATATATTTTTATAATATATATATATATATATTTATTTATTTATTTATTTTGATTAAAATTAAAATTTCTTTTGACTAAATTTTATAGCAACGAAATACAAAAAAATTGTTATATCTAAATTTTACATTTTTTTCGTTTGGTTTTATAACAACAAACAAACAGACCATTGATATAAAAATTTAACCCTTGATATAAAAAATTTGTAAATAAAATATCATTTTTTAAAATGTCACGAGTTATAATCGTTTGTATAAATAAATCATCATTTTTTTTGTTTGCAAAGAAAAGAGGTGATGAAATTCTACATTCTCCTTCCCTAAAAAATATTGAAGAAGACTAACAATGCTTAAGGCTACTAATCAAACACGCACATGTGCGTGATATAAAATATTAATTTAAAAAACAAAATTATTATCGTGTGTTCGGGCACGGGATCGTCCACCCCCGTGGACCGCGATTCTTGTGATTCGATCCGCGTTTGAATTATTCAGTGGGACCGAGGCGCCCTTACCGCACAAAGAGATAGTGCAATAAAAACACCATCACAAATACCAAATAATACACTATGCCAAAAAAATATACATGGTTCCCCAAATGATTCAGCGTGAATTCATAAGGGTCACTTCACGGTGAAGTCAATGCTCATAATTTATTATTTTCTTTGAATATTATAAATTACAAGGCTTAGTGGGATTTTTTGCCACTTTAATTCCTTAACTCCATATACCCCAACTCAACTACTTTGATGGGAGAAATCTATTACAAAGCTTCAAGTCACTCGTAGTAGGAGAATATATCTTGAGCTGAAGTTTAAGTTGATCCCAATTAAATCGAAATCGGTCCTCAGATGAACTTGTCTAATGGACGAGTACGAGCTGAATTACGGATAGTACTTACGGGCATGATCAGTTATACCAATAAGCCTCAAAGTGAACAGCGTGTTCGATTTTATATTTTACCCAACCAGTAATGGGTGAGCGGGTGAGTCCAAACCCACTTATAATCACTTCTTCTTCCCTGCTTCCACCACTAGCAAATTCTCTTCGGCTCTACAGCAATTCCTTTTCTATAATGGCACTTAGTTTTCCTCTTGACAATAAGAAGAAGTAGCAACTTATCCACAATAGCAAGGTTAAACTCAGCAACGTTGTGCTCCGGTGTCTTCGACAGTAGCTACTTGACTCTTTACAGACAGCAACTCCTTCCCTTTTTGATTTTTTTCCGGCGGCTACAGTGACAAACCTTTGCGAAACTCAGTTTGGGTTTCGAGACCACTCCTCCGTCTTCACGTTGGTCACCAATTTGGGGCTGAGAACGATCGGCGTTAGTCAAAAAATAATCCACGAATCCTAATCTCCCCTGCTATTTCCGTTCTATTACTGTCATTTTCCTTGTCTAATGGGTCACTTACTGGATTTTTCTGGAGGCTGTAGCAATGTAATTTGGCAGGAATCGACTCAAACTTATAGACCACTTTGCTAACTTCACTTCGGTCACCGTCTTGGAGCCGGGAACGACCGGCGTTGGTCGAAAAATATCCGCGAATCCTTATCTCTGCTGCTATTTTCTGCTTCTTTTCCTGTCTTTTTCCTTGTCCAATGGGTAACTTACTGGATTTTTTTCGGAGGCTGTAGCAACAAAATCCTGCAGGAATCGAGTCAGACTTGTAGACCACTTTGCTAACTTCACTTCGATCACCGTTTTGGAGCCGGGGATGACCGGCGTTGGTTAGAAAATATCTGTGAATCCTGATCTCCGCTGCTATTTTCTGCTTCTATTCCTGATCAGATAGGTTACTTATCAAATTTTCTCTGGCGACCATAGCGACTAATTTTGGTGGAACTCCACTCAGATTCAAATATCACTTCTCAAGATTTACTTTGGTCACCAATTTGGGGTCGTGAACAACCGGCGTTGGATGGAATATGGCCACAAATATCCGCCTTTTCACTGCTCTATTTTCTCCTCTTCTTCTCTCACCACCTCTTGGCAAAATTCCAGCAACGGCTGCAAGTCAGTCGGCGAGTCTAGGTTATGTTGTGTTGCGGCCCCTCTGAACTCCACACCAATGGTCTTGCCTGTCCCTCTTCCTACAGCATCAAGGCAGTACCTCGTGTTGGTGTTGCAGCAATGGGGCGTCTCACGATAGCAACTCTCTGGCAAAGGGCGTGTTACTTATCTCCAAACTCCCATTATGACGAACTCCCAAAGGTGTATCGAGGCAGCAATGGTCCAACTCCAGCAACACTCGATGAGAGGGGTCTGGCAGGTGCAAACTTTCTTCCTTCCAAGCAACAGCGGTGTTAGTCTCTTTAGTGGCTCAAAACAGGGCAATGATAGGGCCTTTTCTTCCCCTGCTTCTACTCTTCTCGGCGCAAACAAGCTTCGCAATAAGGCTCCGAGAGTCTCCAATCAAGCAGCAAAGAAAGCTTCTCTTCATCTGCAAAGTGGCAACACAAATCTCCAGTTATAGGGTAGGCAGCACATCGGAAAGGTGGCAAACAGCAGCAAGAAGGCCTAATCTGTCCCCTATTTTTCCCTGCAACAAAGAAAAAGTTTTCTTATGAGTAAATTCAATGTAGCAAGGCTGTGAGCTTCAAGCGTCGGCGACATCTTTGGCAGCAATAGGATGTGGCAACAACGGAGGTAGGAAGCAGAAAATCTCTAACCCGTCCCTTGTTTTCTGGGATATGAACAAACCAATTGGTGATGGTGTTTAGCAATGACAACAGCAAGATTCCACAACACCAAGGTCCAGGCATCCCTCCTCGGCAACGCTCCCTCTCGGTGGCAGCTTTTCTCCTCTCCTTGGCGTCATCTTTGGTAGGAAAAGTGTCGAATAGCAATGCAAATTCTCTCCTTCAACCCTGGTGAATCAGCAAGATCAGGGGACCTTCATGACTTAGTGACGAGGCAATAATTTTGATACTCCAAGGTAGGGTTTCCAGTGGTGGCGGGAAGGCAATGAACCTCCAGCAAAAGGCCTTTCACGATGAAAGAACATAGCAATGAGGCAATTCCATGATAATATGTATTAGTGATAGCAACAACATTTCGTAGCAATAAGGCCTGATTGTCTCTCTTGAGCAAAGCTACTCCTCAAGGCCAACCTGCCTCCTCTGCGGGACTTCGCCAACAACAATCTGCAACGACGGGAAACCTCCGAAGCGCGGCTCTAAGGGGATAGGACAGTTGTTCCGAACAACATCTTATTATGGCAAGGCGGTATAACTCTAGGACTCTTTGGCAATGACAACCTTCAGGCGACGACAAAAAATTCCTATGAATCAGCAAGAGGCATAGATGCAGGGAATGAGGCTTTTGTATCCTCACGAGATGGCTTCACATCAACGGGGCAGCAAGTAAAGATAGGGCAAAATTATTCATAGGAACGCAGCAGCAAGGCGGGGGGAAGGGACTAACATCTCAATGACGAATCTCACCAACAGGCAATGATTCATTAGAATCAAACCTACATGCCCTCTCAGAATTTTTTCTCCCCCCTTTCTTCAATAATAACACTCGGCTTTTATAAAATTGGGATAATTCCTGGGTGAGAGATGTCCTTTGACTGTTGTAAAACAGCGTTTACCTCTTCTCCTGGTAATTCTTCCTCCGACAATTTTGGAACCGTATGACCAATTCTTTTGTAATTTGTAAGAAATTATCCACATTAACAATTAAACACAACCCCTGGAAATTATTCACATGGTCAAAAAAATATGTGCAAACATCATGTCAATTAATCTTGGTTTGAGTGTGTAAAAGTGGGCAAGTATGCTCTTTCGAATATCATCCCTTTAGCTATGACAATCATATATTCACAATCTTTTAGAACATGCAAAATTATATATTCTATTATGCAAATTGAATCGTTGATGGGCTAAGTCGTCATTTTAAAATACCTAACCAAAGTAATGGCTTAAGGTTCGTAAACATACTATCACTAATACATTAGAGTATATTCAAATAAACATTAGTTGTGATATTAATTTTAAGATATTTTACATATATGACAATTTTTTAGTTAAATTTTATTATGCTTTAATATTTTTTGCTTGTAAAATTTTAGCCTCTATTAGCGTGGCCTTTAAAAAATCTGGATATTACCCTTTCAAGAAAATGATAACAAGTACGATGGCGGTTGTTGTTTGACGTTCGTAAATTGACTGCTGGGCAAGTTGGGCAGGTGTGAAGAACTGCACTAACAGAATCACTGCTCGGTAGCAAGAATGCTAAATTAATTAATAAATAAAAAAAACGATGAGCACTTATTCATTTATTTTTTTTTCTTTAAAAGAGATGGCTTATCTGAGAGGTTGGTGGATGTTAAGAGGACAAGAAGGTGTTCCTCGGACATATTCGCATTTACATGTAAAACAGGTTTTTTTTGCAGTGAATGACGAAAAATTAAATGAAATATATAAACAAGTGGGCGGTGTCTTTAATAAATAATTATTTTTTATCAAATAAATTATTAATTAATTTAATTCATCAACGGCGGGCATTTGCTTGGTTGGCTCTAAAGTTGGCAACGCGAAGCAAATCTTGGAAATGTAGGGTATCGTGACACGTGTGAACAGAATATCTGAGGACGTGTGATCGGGGATTGGTTGGACCTGTCGACCGTTACACGCCGCATTTTGATTACTTCGCCTAAAAGGGAATGTCGTGGGGAAATAGATATGACGGGTTGGAGGGTTAGAACGAGGAACAAATTTATATGAGTTAAGCCTTGTGTAACCTATATAAATTATATAATTAATTTCAAATCTGTTTAGTGGATTTTATAAAATAATATTTGTATATATTAAAATTACGTGAGATTGATAATTTTTTTGACATTATTATTATATATTTTTGAATTTTAAAAGATACGCATGTTAATAGATATTTTAAAATTAATTTTTATTATAATTATTTTAATAATTATGTTAAAATTTTATAATTTCATTGATTAATTATTATTTTATTTATTTATTTAATTTTAAATTATAAGATTGCTAAAATGCTCAAAATAAAATATATAATTTATATAAATTATACGAGGTGTGATTCATGTATATAGGTCTCTTAAAATTATCTGTGGCTCTTCAATCTATGCTATACTGCGTTTTTCTTAAAAAAAAAAACATGTATCAAAATTTAATTTTCTCAATTTGGTATATGCCTTTGACAAATAACATTTAGGCCAGTCGAGTGGCTACTCTAGAAAAAACTCTAAATGACAGTTCTTTTGTTCAAAGTTCAATATTTAGGGAATGTTGATTGACGTATAAAAAAAAGGAAAAAGATATACAAGAATGATAGATGGTTAATAAAAGTACAAACTCCGAAAAGGATAAGTTTAAGTAATTTGGGTTTTTATCCGAGTCATCCCTTGCACAGATTCATTTAAAAAGAATTTTTTTTTTGTTTTTTGCTCGAAGTACAAGGAAGTAAGAATCATCTGTAAATTAATTTACAAGAAGATCACCGGTTTGAAGGTGATCATGATCATAATTTTCATAAGACAAATTAAATTTAAATTATTATCATTTATAAAATTTTAAAATATTTTTTCCATATTATCCGAAGAAAAAAAAATGTGGCAATCTCATGAACCTTTTAAGAAGTTTGGACAAATAAAGCCCGTAGGCAACTTGTTTTGCCTAGAGAAAACAAAGGCTGGGGGCCCCGGTGTATGATGTCAACCCGTTGAAAGCAACGAGAAGAGGCCGGACATTGGCGCGGGCGTGTGGCCGGGTTTAACGGGAAGGACATGCCCAAAAAAATGATGTAATAAAAGTTAACACGAGTTATTTACCTAGACCAAACCTAACCACAAGAACGTCGTGAATAATGGCTTCACTTCAAGTGGGGATCATTTATGGGCCCTCATCATTATTAGCTAGCTCTGCTTGGTAAAAAAAAAAACATTAGTAGCTAGCTCTGCTTGGTAAGAAAAAAAGAAAACTCATCTGAAGATAACTCTACCGGAAAGGATTAGGATGCCGGGGAAGAGCAAGGGACAACTTTCTTAAAAAAGCTTAGCGAATTCTCACTCTTCGTCTGCGACCCTCGCAAATCAAAGTAATAGCCAGCAACCCCCTCTCTATATTTACCCAACAAGCGTGCAAGAAGGGCAATATCAAGTGTTGAAAACTTGGAAAAATGTAAAAAACAAAGCATTTATCATAGTCCCATCTGCAAGAAAGCCAGCAACACAAATATAAATAACAATGCGGGACACCATTTCCTGCTAGACATCCAACCTCAGAGCGCCAAAAATTACAAAATTCAAAGAAAAACCATCATCTTTCAGGCATCCAGTTTATTGGAGGATGTCCAACATCTTCACTAATATTTTGAAAATTGGACAAATGATTATCACTGTTTCATCCACCAATATGTGGAAGTTAAAACCTTATGCTTATTGAAGGGCCACCATGAGCTGAAATTTGCTGCGTCTGATCTCTACATCGATGGGCAGGCCAGGTCTACTGTTTGGAATAGACAAAACACATAGTCTAAAACTCAGGTCCGGTCACTTTTTCACTGACTGTAGAGCCAAATGAAGGTCCACCTTTCCGGAAAGATATGAGATATTCAACAGGATAGCCTTTCAATTTATGTGGCACTATCCCAAGATCATTAAATGTTAAAGCTGAAAAAGAAGAATTATTTAAAATTAGAATGACAAAAATCATAAAGATGTCATCCGACATCACATCATCACACAGAATAAAACTGCAAAGTTTTTTTTTACACTAGCTGTCCTTACTGGTGCAATCATCAAATAAGGAAAATAAGGTTATATTTAAACACCATTGTCATTGCTAAGATAGTCATCGATTGAGAAATACTAAGATAATCATCTCTTGCATTATTGAAAATAGACAATCCAACTTGCTTCTTCATGAAAGCATGGCGAAAATGGATGAAAAAATATCAATGGTTTATTGAGCACAAACCATTTTCAGAGACTAAGGTATCCACACTCATGGCATTGATTTGATCCAGGTTGAAAATATCAGGAGTAGGTAGAGGAAATGGAACTTTGTTCAGCAATAACTCTCGAGGAGTTGCCAACACCTGCATAATCACATTTAAGATCTTCATAAAAATCCACTATAGCTTCTATTATCAAGTCGAAAACAATAAATGCACAGAGATATTGAAGCTTCAATAACTACTCTTTAAGGTAACAATTTGTAACTTTCTATCTAAATTGAGTCTCATAGAAGGTCACAAAACAGTTGACAATATGCACTACGTATACATATTTGCCAATGACCAATTGCCACATAATCTGAAGCAAGAACCTGAATAAAATGATGGATTAAAGAAAGAAAAATAGCAACAATGGTTACAGTGGACATTTCACGTTTATCGTCTCTGGTACAAAATTATAGCGGACTTCAAAAGAGCCTTGACCTATTAAATTACTTATTAAATTAATAAAATAGACAGCAGTATACCTTTGCAATGGGAAGAGGAACATTCACATAGCGAGGCCATTCTCGAATCATTTCATACATAAGCTCTGCCTATATCATTCAGCAGAAATTCTTCACTCGTCTACCAGATCATCAATGAAAATTGATATTGAAATTAAGTATGCATACCAGTTCGTGAATGGTAAATATCTCTGGTCCACCGAGTTCATAAATCTTTCCCCTACTGGTTCCATCATCTTTCAAAGAAGCAATTATTGCAGCAGCCACATCAACAACATAAACTGGTTGAATTCTGAGAAAAATATTCTACTCAGAATTCTAAGCTGAAAAGTACCCTGACCATTTAAATCACTTAAAGAAAACAAGAAGCATGAAAGGTAATGAACTAACTTAGTTGATCCATCTCCTATGAGAGGAAGAAAACTCCACTTTTTTGCAAATTGCGCCCATCGATTTAAAATTCGATCTTCTGTACCAATTAGAACAGCAGGCTTCATAATTGTCGCCTGATAATGAAAATATTTTATAAATAACCGGTCGACATGTACCAAAATGGAAATGAAAGAATCCCCATGCAGAAACAAAGTTAAAGTGACTATATAATTACAAGTGGGCATTTCCGAAAAAAGCAGCATCTCAGCTGGCCGAAAGAAGAAGGATTTTACTATAACTTGATTTCATTTAGCATGCATAACACCATGTGTAAGATTTTCAATGGCTGACGCTTTCTACAAGGTTATAATCTATAAAAAAAATGTAAATTAATTAGATCTACACTTCCAACTAAATTGAAACAAAGAGAAGGCATTGACAGGATCAAAATTCTATTTGTAAGTTTAAAAAATGTATTTGGAGAACTTTAATTGCAACGTAAAATCCCCAGAAACTTGATCTAACGTCTGTTACTGCTAATACTCCTAGAGAACTTTAATTGCAAAATAAAATCCCCAGAAACTTTTCAAAGTCGTTGTTTAAGAAAGCCAAAAAGTTTACCGCTCAAGAGAAGTTCATGATCTGCTTCAGGTATTACATAAATTTTGTGAAAAAGAAGAGGCAAAAACCTGTATCTTTGGTAATCTTACATGTTAGACTTGTAGCAAATAGAAATACTTGGTAATCTATGGGCAGTAGCAGACTCTCAAGTTTTATCTGGAGTAAAGTAAAATCAATATGCATCCCATGTTGACACTTATAATCATCAATTTTTTTTTCTTGACACCAGCTCTTTCAAACTTACAAATTGCTATGTAAGATGTCTTTTAACTAACTATTGAACTTGAACAAATGAGGCTATAGATCATTACAAAATCAATTGGTATATCTGCATTCCTTACAATTTTAACTTCTCATCAATACTATTTTCCCATTTTATTTATGTAGAAAAGGGTGAGAAAGAGTCGTTTAAATAAAATTCAACCTCAGGAAATTCCTTTGATATAGCCTCTTCTGCAGCGGCTTTAGCTCTTAGCATTCTCGATGGAGAAGAAGATGATGCTCCTAAGCAAGAAACTTGTATGAACCTCATGATGCCACCATGTTCTCTAGAAAGCTGGCATGATTACATAGAAGGTTACACGGACAAAAGGCATACTAGTATTCCAAATCCAAAAAATCACTAGTGAGCTTCAAATACATATCCGTGCCATATTATGTTCTTTCACTGATAAAATCCGGTTTTAAACTTTCTATTTTCTTTTGCTTCTTTAATATGAAAAGTTGTCTAAAAGCTCCAAACTTAACTATGTGATACAAAAGTACCACTGAACAAAATTCACCATGCCAGCCATGATGCAATAGCTTTTTTTCTATTTTGATGGAATAACATTTACTAACCACTGCCAACCGTTCAGCCATTGCATGATGGACCTCTTCAAAGCCATAGTTTCTAGTTTCATACTCCCTTCCTGTCATCAGTGGTACCTTAGCCTCTGGCAACCTCAAAAGCTAGTAAATGTTAAAAAAAATACAATGCAAAAAGCTCACCAATGAGGTTAATAACAACATTCGCCTTTGCCATAACAGCCTTCACTGAATCCTCATCTCTAGGGTTGTATTTCATGGGTACTATCTGAAATGATACAGAATAAACAAAAAACAAAAAAAAAGAGCTAGTCACAATTTATTGAGAACAAACAGTAGTCAAAACAATACATGTGATTTATTAATCACATTGGGCGGCCAAGCGGGTCAAAAAATACAAAATAGAGCACAGAAACAATGAAGCGAGCAAGAATCAACCTGTCCCAGATCACCCATCAACTTCAGATGCCGGGGAGAGTCCTCTGAACCACGGAAGGGAACCAGAACTTGAGATCCCATTTTTGCTGAAATTAGAAAGCAAAAGCACATGACATAGCACGCCATGACAATTCTATTTGCCAAAAAGTAATAATCTTTGGACTTCATAACCCAAGTCCGAAAATCTATACTTTCCCGCATCACTCAAACCAGCACAGTGAAGGGAACATATACTCACCAAGCTCACTGACAAGATAACGACCTAGAAAACCGGTGGCTCCAAACACAGTAGCAACAATTCCACTATCCAAATACACAGATAAAAAAAAACAGCATTTATCACCCCACGTCAAAATGACGAAGCTAATGCATCAAAAAAAAATAATAACGTATACCACCAAATGAGGAACCGATAAGCGAAAAAAGGAGCTAATTTTGTTACCTGACCGATGATCTCCCACCAGTACCTTTACGAACAATATGCCCCGGACCCTTTGAGGCAATGGTCGAGCCATGGCGGGGGCGATCAACTCCGTTATCTGTTCAACAATTGCAACAACCCATAATTCATCACAAAATGCAAATCCAACCAAACAATCTAACAAAAAAAAAGACTATTAAAAAAAAGGGTGAACAAGTACGTACCAGAGATGAAATAGATGGATTTGAGAGCGGAGAGGCGGGAGTGGGCGGCGAAGGTCCCGCATCTCCGGTAGGTCTGCATCGTATCTCCGACGCCGGCGAGATTTCGGAGGAGCTCAACAAGGAATTTTGGGGAAGACGATGGGCGACCTGCCTTCACCACCGGCGTGGTTGTACCAGGAATTGGAGGCGGCCCATTTTCTTCTTCCAGGCCCATTTTTCAATGGGCTATATCTGGAGATGGCCCATTTTCTTCACTCCAGGCCCATATTTTGATGTAATAATTTTTATGATAATTTGGAGAAGGCCCATTTTCTTCGCCGAGGCCCATTTTTCGATGGGCTAACAATTTTTATGATAATTTGGAGATGGTCCAATTTGTGCTCATTTTTTTTTGCTCTTTTATGCTCAAGTCCCCAACTCGATTAGGAGGTATGGTGCAAGTTATAATATTAATTAATGTCATCCTTGATACAATTACTTAGGAATGTGTTTGTTAATGATATAAAACGCAAAATTCTTTGTTCTAAGATGCAAAAGTTATTTGTTCTTGCGATCTCTTCAAAAAAAATTTTTACGGGTAATTGCTTTCTCCAATGCATGTACGTATATATATATCATGCATGGTAGTGTTGGGAATTATCCTGGAATATTTGCAGACCTGATCGTATACGAATATGTAGAAAACTCTCTATTACATGTGGTACTGACCGGGATATTTTTATGTATATGCATGCAAAGAAGAAAGTCAAGATAATGAAACTTCCCATTCGTATAATTAATACTTTCAATCCACTCTGGCCGCTTCCCATCCGTATAATTAATATTTTCAATCCACTGTGGCCACACACTTATCCATAGTTTTGATCTCCTTGCTTTGAAGAAAAAAACAGTCAATTTTTTTTAAATGGTGACTTTTGAAAGGGGCATCTATTGTTATCGGGTTGGTTTAGTTTTAAATTAAGTGATCAGCTGCGGAGAAAGGAAATTGTAAAGTGACCTCACGGATCACAAATGTAAGGTTTGACGAGTGCTGATATAATAAGAACCAACTAGTACTTCTATGCCTTGGGAGGGGGGAAGGTGGAGAAAGTACTTCTATTTTGTCGTTGTCTGTTTACCGACATTCTCAGTATATATTTTCGATCCTCAAATTCTTCGTATGAATAGTGAACAGAGTGTGAATGAAGAAGATGACGGATTCAATATTTCAAGCCTCTTGCAATAGCTGGATTAGCTGACTAAAGAATTATCATTTTCATCAACTATCGTATATTAATGGCAGTTTGGACTATTAGGCTATGAACAGCCAGCCCAGCCATCATCTTCCTGAGCTCATTAAACAAGATATTGCTTTGCACCATCATTGTACAGATAAATTGAAGCAAAAGACATGAACTTGGGTATAGTCAACGTTGGACCTACGTACGTATATGATTGATTCAGCCCAATTAATCAAAGTCGAACTAAGTATGTTCTCCGTCGACATGGCAACACTCGCCTAGAAATCACATGATTTTGATAGAAAGCAACTACCAAACACTTAATTAACTATAAGAAAATCCATGTCCAAAATACCCATTTTATTCATTTCGAGATAGATCATGGCTAAGAGAGTTTTTTATATAGCAGAAGTGTGTGGAGCTGAAGTAACTTCAAAGTCACACATCAATGATCTGTGTAACTGTGGCTATATATATCTATAATATATAATATACGTATATGGTCCTTCAAAAATCAAAATCATGCACGTGAATGCACTTCGAAAGTCATTGATGCTTGAAAGGAATTCAACAATTAAGCTCGGCCACGAATTTGTAACTACTCGAAAGCATACTCAGCACAGAATTTATTTAATGAGGTATGAGCTAGGTAGACTAGGGGGAGGGATGGTATATATATATATATATATATATATTGAACAAAAATTTCATCTACAATAGTAGTTTTGCATGAATGTCAAGAAGACCACCGACGTAGTTTCTAGTTCGTTGTTCGAAGCTACTGCGCGCTGCAGTGATCGATAGCGGGGCGACTAGTATAGATAAGGATGATCAGATATTTATATATGAAACTGGCTGAGAGGTGTGTCACGAGATGATATTATTTGTCTTTATTTTTTCTTTGATTTTATCTTTTAAAGTTAAACTTGAGAGATGATCAGACAAAACCCATTCATATAATTATTATTACGTGAACCATATAAAGGCTGTACGTATTACGTACCATATGTTAGATAGATTAAATAAGGAAAATAAGAAGACCCGACAACGAAACCATAGAAATTAACTCAATGTCAATGAGATTTTCAAGCCTAAAACTGAATATGATATTACGATAAAAAAAAGACAAATGACAAAAAAGTTTTTTTGCCCGTATATAAACTATACCACGTTTCATTAATTATACAATTAAGGTAGCGAGATGAACTTATTCATATTGACATTTATCACTAAAAAATCCAAAATGAAGTTTAATCTGTAATGTAACTAAGACAGGTGAAATGAAAGTTGAAGCCCAAAAGAAGACTTGAGGGTCCATTAATTCATGAACCAAAAGTAGTTGGCAAAGACCAGTTTCCGACTATTGACTAGATTGTAGATCTAGATGAATGCCGCAAGTAACCTGGAACAATTGACGAAGCCTAAACATTGCACACACGCAGACATGATGTGTTCAAATTGAAGGATTTGGACAAGGTATGGGGCAAGGCAATTTTCATGACTTTACTGATCAATGTGATAGGCAATGCAATTGCCAACACACTGAGCTTCAAATATATGATCCAACCTGATAAGAAGTCAATATAATGGGTCAGTTTGCCATTCATATAAAACAGTGTACAGAAAGGCAACAAGTTATTCTTGCCCGGCATGCCTGTGTGATCCATTGCATACGGGTACGTACGTAGGTAGGCTTGCATCTTCCTCATCAGTCTTCCGGAGCTTTTTTATATCAATTTGACACTTCTTGAGGGCTTTCCAATTACAAAGTTCAAGTTTGATCATTTTTACTTTTCATGACTGTCTATCACACTTTCATGTTTGTAAAGTAAGCCTCGAATTAACTACCTGGCTTTTCCTATGGAGAGAGTTTGGTGCCCATCCCTCTTTGATGGACTTTCAAATGTGTGGTTCTTTAATTGAAATCGATAATGTAAAAATGCATGGGACCAAATGGAAACAATGACATGCTTCTAATTTGCTGTATGCTAAATATATACTGTCTGCTAATTGAAATTCAACTTGCTAATTGGGATCTTTCAGGGAGATCCAATAATGAGTTGCATATTGTAAACTATCTTACGCATGTGTAAATTGATGTATACGTATATACTATAGATAGTCCTTTTCATTTACGATATGCGTGACATTGTGTTAGATCACGTTTAAGATGATTCAACAAATTAAATTGGGGAGAAAATAGCGAAAGTAAAGATTTAATCAAGTGGAATAATTAAGAAATTTTGAGATAAATTTTGGCAAGATATCAGCCTCCTTGATAAAATTACTCTATAAACCATGATAAAATTAACTTTTAAATATTTTCTATAATTTTTTAAGTTACATTAATTGTAAAATTCGTGACTCGGTCAGAATTTTACAATAGTGAACTAGTTGGCTCAACTATCAGTTTGAGTCGAGTCAGTTTTATGACTTGTGTGTTGAGTTGAGGCCAGCCGTACTTTATTAGTGATAATGGTCAAGTGTTCTCGAATATATAATGATAATATAAAAAAAATAATGATAAATGAGTTATCAGAGTATATGACAGTATGAAATTATTATTTTTTATATATTTGATTGTAGAATTATTTTTAGGCCAAATAATGCACTAAAACACACTATATAATAGTTTGGATGAGTTATTAGTTATAAAATATGTCATTTTGATGTTATAATGTGTATTATATTTTATACGATTTTCCATATATATTTTTTAGAATTTATTACGAGTTAGTTATTATTTTTGACTCGAATCGGAGTTGAGTAAACTTTCATTCGTGAAATTGCTACTAAACCCTCCCTCATGACCATTACTTCCTCGTCCTGATCGCCACCCCCGTCCTCACTGTTGACATCCCCTCCGGCCGCTGCACTGCCTCCAATCGATGCCGCCGACCACAAACGAGTCATCGTCGTGTCGTCTCGAGCCTTCCTGACCACAACCCAACCTCTACGACGCCTTGATGCCAAGCCCTAATGTCGCGCGTTCCACGCTAATTCACCATTGACCGTGTCGCTCCTCCACCGTTGTACCGCCGACCATGCTGCTCCATCTCAGCCATGCCTCCCCGTCGCAGCTGTGCCGCCGACACCCTCCCCCTCATCCTAGTTGAGCTTTCCCCCACACTTAGAATTGCCGTCGAGGCCGGCCAAGGGCCAATTGGACAAGCTGACCTGCCGTGGCCAACTCACCACCACCGGTGGTCATCGTTGTCGCTACCGCTCTCACCACCACTAAAATTGGGTTGAGCTCACCAAATCGGTGCCGACCCATAGCCCTGATTACCTAGTTGAAAATTCGCCAAAAACCCTTTGAAAAATTCACCAAAAGCCACTAGAAACTGTCGAAAACTTGCCAAAAACCTCCAAAAAATCAAATTCACTAGAAATCGCTAGATTTTTGCCAAATTCGTCCAGCTGAACCTAATCACCAGGTGTTGAATTCTAGTCTCAAATGATGCAAGGTATAATTAACTTCTACCTAATTACTTAGAAGTGACAATTATTAGCATGACATGTTAGGATTTGATTGGCTTATATGATAAATATTTTTATTGTGAATAAAGATGAATTGCGTGATTTGAATTGTATTAAAATAAATGTTAAGGAACTAATTACGTAAATTAAACATGTATCATTAATCAAATATAACATAACCGAGAAAATTGGATATCGATTGATGTATGTGACTTGATGTAATGAGTGTTTTGATGTGTGTGATATAAGATGTGTAAATGCATCATAGCAAGCGTTAGCTATTAGTTTTAATGTGTAGGTACGGTACAGGAGCTTGTCACCTAGGCGCATGGACATAATTGGAGCTTCTATTAAGTTCGTTTAGGACTCATTTCTGGTTTGATTCCTTTACTCTATCATGATTAAAAGGGAAATAGACATGTCGAGCGGTAGATTTATTGTAACCCATTCCACATGGGCCATTTAATCGCACGAATTTCTGGACTAATAACCCTTGAGGATGAGATCCCTCAAATTTGTTTTCAAAAACTTAGATCCAGATCACGATGCCTTTGGACCTATTATATTACAATCCCTACCCAGGCATATGTGCCCGTAGTTTTCTCAATTTTTTAGTTAGATGTGAGACAAGGGAAAATCGACAACCATGTTACGCTAACGAGTGCATATTAGTCAAAGTAGATTTTGGATTGGTGAGGTGACTGTTTCATTTCTGAGTGATCCTGACAACTCCACTTTTGAGTTCTTCAAATCTGGAGAAATGTGGAGGTTTACGTATACTATAATGTAGTACATGTCTAGACTTGTGATTTCAAAAAGTATTGAAAGCGCATACCTGAAAATACTCGGCCTCTGTGCTTAATGCCATGAGTGATATAGAGGATGTAGAGGGGTGAGAGAACAGAAATCGATTTTTTCGCACAAGGGATAGTTTTAAAGTTGTCAAAGAATGAAATGAGACAAAATGAGACGCGGTCGAGCCAAGGCCGATGATTGCTAATTAGCACCCTTATGAGATATTCTATGTAACGACCCGCCCTAACCGAGCCCGGGTGAAATGAATCATAACATGGCAAATAAATCTAGAAATTTATTAATCATAAAAATAATAAATCATATTATGATAGCATGCATCAAAATAAAGAAATAAATTAACTACTTAAGCAAATATTCCACAGTCTTGGACCGTTTCCCGTAGCCACACTTATAACTCAAAAGAGTAAAAAGGAAATCTAATTTATTATCAATTCACCAAACCTACTTTGGTAAAAGAACCGTCCACCACACTCTTAAGCATCAGTCCAAAGTTGTTCACCTGCGGAGGCAATTCCGCGTTAGTGATAAAACCACTAAGCCGCATAATTACATGAAACAAGTCAATATATTCCACATTAATATTTCACAAATCTTTTAGTTATTATGAG
>JAVDBV010048862.1:0-10552 GCA_032619315.1 Piper longum | reverse complement strand
TCCTCCTCGCCCCCTTTGTATCCATGCTGGCCAACCCCGCATCACTATTGTCGTCGGCGCCGAAGGAGTCAGAGGAGGGAGTGGACGCCAACGGCAACAGCGGCGATAGCTGCGACGGCTATAACACCCTGACTCGGCTCACCCGTGAACCGACCTGAAAATGTTACCAGCGACCGAACCAATCGCTAATCTGCTAGATTCGGTTAAGTCGACCCGGATCTACTCTCGGCGTCTTAAGATGAAGATACGATTTTCTATATACATGGATGAATGCACAAAAATCCTGACATGCCACTATATGGATGACATGAAAATCAATTCACACACAAACACAATTGCAATAAAATCAAAAAGAAATTCTGAATTAAAACGAACAGAGCCTCCCCTAAAAGTGCAATTAAGGGCCACCCTGTCAAAATACTATATACAAATATATATCCATATCAATAATTTCATTCACAGAATATAATTTATTGTGTACTCATTCTCAAGCTTGGGTCTCAGCCCACCTGTGCATTCTTTCCACAATTCACGTCATATCATCAAGTCATTGCATTCAATCATAAACATATTATCATCTCTTAACATTTTCTCACATTAATTTCAATGTAAATAAATCATACATAAAAAATTAAACATTCAATCATCAAAACATATGTGTGTGCAAAAGACCTTACTGCTCCTCCGTCCAGGCTGGCACTTCTATCTCATATTCATCACCTACATATAGTACAAATCTATCAGTAACAAGCGTTATCGGTCCGGAAAATAACTAATATCAAACTGGCACAGGAGAGCTAACCCTCCTGTTGAATAAAAACCATATACTTCCTCAAGAACTCTCACAAGGGCACTAATGAAAGTCGTCGCTCTCGAGTCGACAGCATCCCCTTTCCATCTCATTCTCTTTCCTTGTGCTGTACTAAACAGTACCTGTAAACCTCCACATTCTTCGGGTGTGAGGAACTCAAACGCAGAGTTAGCAGGATCCCTCGGGATGAAGTGGGTCCTCCCCAACATCAACCCGAAGACGAACACATGCCTTATCTGATGCCATGGCCGCCTCCCTCTTTCCATCTCTCGCTGAAAACACGAAAGTACATATATATAAGCCTGGGTAGGGAATTTAATATAATAGGCCCGAAGGCAACTTGCGGTAGATTTTATTTTTGAAAACATACTCGAGGGATCTCATCCTCGAGGATTATTAATCCGGAAATGCGATCGGCTAAATGGCCCAAGTTAACTGGGATCCAATAAAATGTCACTTAACTCGTCATGCAAGTAGAAAAGCAAACATATATGATGGAATAGAGCGTAAAACAAAGACGAGTCCTAAACGGACCTGGTAGAAGCTCCAAGCGTGACATCGCGCCTAGGCGGCGAGCTCCTACTCCGTACCTATACATCAGAGCTAAATAATCACGCTTGACAACTAAATGATGCATCAACTCATCCTAATTATCACACACAATACAATACAACATCCTCCATTAAATAATCATAAACAAAATATCTCTAGATAATTTTATTCACTCTAATTTTATTATATTTTTCTAAGTTACGTTACGGTCACCTAATTAGAACACCAACATTCATCCATTACTAATCAATCATGAATATCATTACTTCTTCCATGCTCGGACTTTTATCATGGCAATTAGTCAATTCAATCATGCTGTGCTAACAATCATCAATTCTAAATAATAACTCGGAGGTAATTATACCTCACGTCGTCGGTAATCGATGACGGCTAGGGCTTCGTCATGCGTGCATCTTGAACTTCAAATTCGGCGATCCATGTCGTCCAAAGCTCGATCGGGTTCTACCGGGTGAACTCTGCGCAAGATCCGGTGAAATCTGTCAATTCGGTTTTACGGCTACTTTCGGTAGTTTTCCGGCAACTCAGTGGTTTTTCGGCGACTTTTCGGCGGTTTTCTGGCAAGAGTCGCCGGCGGCGTCTACTGATCGGATCGGGGCTGTATAGGGTACCATCGGAACCAGATCGGCTAGCCTGACGCATCTGTGGCGTCAACCTGACTGATGGAGGCGGCGGCTCACCGGAAAATGGGTACAACATGGCGGCTACTGTGGGTGACTAGATCTGGCCAGTGTGGGCGGTGCTAGGCGGCACTCTGGTCGGGGAAGGTCGCTTGGGGGTCGAGGATGTCGTGGCTACCACTAGACGGTGACGGCGACGGTCGCCGGCGGCAGAATCGCTGACGCAACCATGACTCGGTCTCTACGATAGCCGCGGCAATCCACCGTTGCGACGGCCAGACGATGGTCGGGGCCGGTCGGTGCGGCAGGGCGACGCTTCGCCGCGCCCGAGCAGCGTTGGTCGGCTGGGCAGCGGCGGCAATCCAAGGTGGCGGCAAGGGTTTGGGAGGGGGAAAATGTTGGGAGGGAAAAGAAAAGGTTGGATGGCAAACTCGTAAATAAAACTTGACTTGACTCCGTCTCGAGTCAAGAATAATAACTAATGCGTAATAAATCTTAAAAAAATCTAGAAAAATCCCATAAAATAAAAAAACTATCACCACATCCAAATGACATGCCTATAACTAATAACCCACCCAACTACCCCATAACGTGTCGTAACACGGTAAGCGGCTTAAAATTATTTCTACGGTCACAAAATGAAGAAATCTAAAATCAACCGTATACTCTCATACATTCCGATAACTCATTTTCTGCTCATTCATGATATTATCATCATATATTCGGATACACATGATCCTCACAGCTCATACACGTAACCGACATCAGCTCAGTACACGTATTCTGAAACATACTCAAACTCGAGCCAATGACTGAATCGATCGGCTAACGACTATAAAATCGTAGTTTGAATTACGGGTTTTACAATGGTAGCAACTATTACAATAATGTAGTCATTATAAGGACTTGATGATCTGGATCATTCTTTTAATCGGATGGCATATATCAATATTTAATTTTTTTTTTATATAAAAATTAATATTTAATCTGAACCGTAACTACAAAGTAGCGGTTCGGGTTATAGTGTATATGGAAAAAGTTTTCCACATCAAAGTATTAAAGGGCAGGTAACTTCGATCTTGCTTTTTTTTTTTCAGCCGTTTGGATTCTATCCAACGGTTGCTTAAAAATAAGGGTCGATGGTGTTTTCTCCGCCGTTGGATTCTATCCCGCAGCCCCTGCATCCTCTCCCACCTCCCCGCCTTCTCCGCCGCCGACGTCGACGCCCTCTTCGGCCTCCTCTCCCCTGGCCAAGAGCCGGGAGCGCGCGGAGAAGATGGCGGTGGCGGATCTGGTCCGCCGGTTGGGGACGGTGGGTTTTTTATTGTTCGTTACCATATTTCAGTGATCTATTTGGATGCTTTCGTGAAATTTACGTATTTTGTGGTTCAAAGTCACTCAATTAATTGGTGGGCAGATTACGGTCTTCTTTTTTAATTCTTCTAGTGTCACAGTGCTTTGCCCTTTCTGTACTCTCTCCAGCTTGATCTTGATGGTTCAAAAGGGACGTTCATCCTCGTTGTTTGGCGCGATATCGGCTGGCTGTTGCTAGTTTTGCAGCCCCCTTAAATAGATCAGGAAAGGTCACACTCATGCATTTTTGAAGTTTCAAGTCAGGATTTGAATCAGCCTGGACATTCATAACTCCATTCCTACTCACAGTCACTTCTAGCTTGTTTGCTTCACATCTTTTTCATGGACTTGAAGTGCATGGCCAAATACTAGAGGCATAGTTGGGGTTGTAAAGTCAGGGTATGGCCTTGCAAAGAACCCCGATGAGGACAGGGTAAAGTCCCGTCTGTTATGTTGTTTCTTTGGTGCAATTCTTATTATTTTTCAAAAGATGACCACATGTTGTGATATCATTATAGTGGAAATGCATCAATAATTATTATAATGTGGTTATGTTGTATCTTACTGCGTCCGAGCATAACTGGTCACATATTGTTCTGTTTGTGCTAAGAGGTATGTTGATTTAATGGTGTGATTCTTGCGTATGAACCTTTGTGCGAGGCTTCCATTATTTGTTCAGGAGATAAAGAAACAGCTAAATTTTGTATTGGGAATGATAGTTAAGGGCGTTGATGAAGCAGAAAAAGTTGTTGTCTTTGTGGGTTTTTCGAGGGTGATCCTTGTGGCATGCTTCCATTTTGATGAGGAATGCATTTGTTTTGAAGATGAACTGTTAAATTTACATGGTGAATGACGAATGAAGAGCATTAATGGGGACTAAGTGTGCTAGTTTTTTAAAAAAAAAAAATTTTGGATGTGGAATTCTGGTCCTTGTTTGATTAGTTTTTTGGGCTTGGAATTATAATACATTCTTGATTAGTTTTTGGGAGTTGAATTATGGTACATGTTTGACGCTATTTTGAGTTGAAGTTGGTTTTTTTTTTTAAATGTTTGAATTGAACTATATTTGTTTAGGAGGTAAAAATTGCTTGATTTTGGTTTTGTATCTGGAATGAATGGGAACAAGTGTGTTAGATTTTGGAGGCAAACTGTTAAATTTGTCTGGAAAACTATGAGTAAGGGCATTAATGGGGACAAGTGTGTTAGATTATTTATTTATTTATTTTAAAGCATGTTTAATGCTTCCATTATCAAGTGAATATAGATCTTCGGGATGAAATGGTTGGTTTTGAAGGGGAAAGGATGGGATAGTGTTTTTGGGCATGGTACTTGTGTTTTCCTTTCATTTTGGAAGCGAGACTGTTTTTCTTTAAGACATACGCTGCTTAATTGTTTGCCTAATGATGTGCTATGCAGTTAAGGAGGCCGAATAGATGGGTGCATTTTTTAGGGTTTTGTGTAGATTCTTGTGCAATACATCCATTTTGAAACGAACAGCATTTGTTTCGGAGATAAACATTTTGTATGGGGAGTGATGCAAAAGAGAATTGATGAAGCCGAGTGTGCTGTTTGTCTGCTTCTATTTGAAAGTAAAATGGATTTTCTTATTATCTTTTTTAGATCAAACATGGATAATTTCTTTTTTTACAATTTAAAATCATCTCATGATGCCTATTTTGTCTATTCTTTTGAGGAATATCTTGGAAGGAACATCCAGCTTTATTTTTATTTTTTATGGTTTTTTATAATCGATTGAAATATGAAAACAGTCAATTGATCATATGAAATCTTTATGATTTTGAGTTTTTTTGGTATATTACTAATTGTGTCATGCTTTCATTTTAAAGCGAGCTGTTTTTCTTTAGCAGAGTGGCTGATGGGAAAGGGCGTTATTGGGAAAAGAATGTTGTTTTAACAATGCTTGTGTCATGCTTCCATTTTGAAGCAAAATTTATTCCTTTATTGTAGCATGACTGATATTAATGTCAATTAATTCAAAATCATCTCACGATGTCTAGTGGGTAACCTTTTGAGGGATGTGTCAGACAGAGTATATGGTGCAATAATGTTGCCACTTTTTTTTCAAGGCTTTAATCGTTGTTTGAAATTCGAAAACAATCAATTGTTGATATGAAATCTTTGTGAAAGATTCTATCTTAGCTCAGTATAGGTGTTGGTAATGATGATAATGTTGTTGGATAAGATGCTATTAATTGTGCTTCTTGGTGTGGGTGCAGTATTTTGACGAGGGATGTTTTGACAAAGTAGTGGTTTATGTATAGTCTTGTTAGATTCAGAATGTGTGTTTTAACATAAGTTGATAATTCTAACCTTTTCTTTATCATGTTCCATTGACTTAAATTGTTAGGAACCTGAGTTAATTTTTTTTGCCCCTCCATTTACTGATGACAGCGGTCATTGCTGAATGCAATGAGTACCACCTGTCCATTTGCAAAAGTTATTGCAGCTGGTGGCACATGCCCCATGAAGCTGACTAAACCAGTTGCTGAAAATAATTCTGAGACCAATGAGAAGAACAAGAAGGAAGATGATAAATCCTTAACTGTTTACCCAAAGTTCCCTTATGGCTATGATTCCCAGACATTTAAGTTGAGTCCATTGAGCTATTTGATATGTTGTGCACTTCTGTACGAGAGCAGCAGAACTGTGCCTTGTGCACATAAATTTTGCAAGTAAGTCTCCTCTTAGATGTACAATTCTATCTCCATCCTTCTCAAAGCAATGCCCTGTTGTTCTTGTGTGATTAATTTACAGACAATAACCGTTTGGTGACAGAGTTTGCATTTTGCGTTTCAAGGATTGCCCACTCTGTAGGGTAGATATTGAAAATCGTTAGCCAGATATAGAACTTCAGGAAATTGTTGATCGTTTTATAGAAGACCACACTAGAATCAAAAGGCCTTCACTTTGTTGTGACCAAACTCATGATACGGAGGAACATACACATGTTAAGTATGAGGATGTTTCAATGGAGAGAGGATCTTTCTCTGTGCAACAAGCAATGAAGGTGAATGTCTTCCTTATTGGATAATTTGTTGAACCCTTATTTGCCTTCTGATCTTGCGACTCAGTTCCCTAGATATATTTTCTTGGCTAAGTCACTTTTGATGATAGCCAAAAATTAATTCATTTATTTTCTGTTTTCCAGGCATTTCATGGACAAAACATGCCAAGTGCCAAGGCTAGGCTCAGCTTATGCGCAGAAGATATACGTGAGCAGATAAAAGCTTTGGGTTCTACATCTGAATTATGTTCACAACTTGGTGCAGTGCTGGGAATGCTTGATGACTGCTGGTAACAGTTCTCGATCATTAAGATCCCTCCTCGGAAATTTCTATTAGTTTTCATGGGCAAGGGAACAGGGAATGACTGTCATTGACTCACACAGTTCAGTTTCTTTTGAGTCCTCGTCTTTCTTTTCTTTGAAGTGATTTTGGTTAGGAAACAAAGGATTTATTCTCCAAATTATCCTTGACTGGTTATTTGTGCATGTCAAATCTCAGCTTATGTGCCCAATCGAAGTTAGTTTTTTCAGCACTGAAACAGTTCTATCCATTTGAAAAATGTGTTTAAGATATTGGGGATAAAGAAGAATTAGAGAACAAGAAAAAGTGGCTAGCAGCGGCTCGTCTTTGGTAAAGTCAAAGATCTACTTAATTTTAAGTTAAATGGCAACCTTGTACTGATGTAGTTTCTATTAATTGTATATTTTTATTTCGTCTGACACCATGAGTATGTAGTGTTTGAACTTCCTAATTTTGCTCTGAGTGACACACATGCTTATAAAATAAAAAGCATAATGAATTTTTCCCCTTATTCTTGTTGTGTTTTTCCTGATCATGGATAACTTTTAGCTTCAGGTCAATGTAGATTGTAGCTTTGTACTCCATAGCCTAGCTCAGTGAGTAATTACAATATGGAGTCGACTGCCTACGTTCCAAGATATGTTTTTTTTTTGTTACAATACTGTTTGCTATTTTTTGTAATCACATGGATTGTAGTTCATGATCCATGCCGTCAACACCATTGAAATTTCAGGTGGAAGACGTAGAAAAAAAAGAAGAAAAATTCTGTTTGATATATTTAATCATGCAGTATTTTCTTCGTCTTTACTACCTAACCAGTTTCTCTCTGGTTTGCAGTTGTGCAATTGGTGATGGTGTTTCAGCTGTGAACTATTTTAGAGAGATTGCTGAGGCCCTGTCAAAGTTGTCTACTGCTGATGCGGAGGTGAATACATGTCTTCTAGTTTTCTTACTGGGTTTTCTAAAAGTCATATACAGCGAGAAGGTATGTTTGATTTGTTTGGCTAATTAATAATATCTGAACAGGTTGTGCATACATTGTCAGTTTCACTGAACAAAATTGGAGATATTAACTACTATGATGGAGGCCTTCCTTCGGCAAGATCATATTATTCTCGTTCCCTTGATGTTCGCCGTGAAGCATTGAAGAATAATCCAGAAAATACATCACAGTTAAAAAGAGATTCATCTATGCCCAGTGTGTGTTATAATATGTTTTTGCTGATAGTAATCTGTTATCCGGCTCTGGTACGATCAGTGCTGACTATTTTTTAGCTTATTTACGTCATTGATATGGCTGTATCCCTGGCCAAAGTCGCTGATGTAAATCACTTGGAAACAATTATTTGGCAGTTAGAGGTTTTCAGGTAGCGATAAACTGCCTTGAATCTTTGACGCTGAACTCCAATGAGACTGCTGGAGAAACGGGTATAGAATTTTACTTTCAGCCTCTACTTGTTCATGGTTATTGAGTAACGCTGCGGCCACCAACCCAGGTTGAGGTACCATGCTTGTAGGAGACCATGGTCGAACTTATGTTGCCCATAGTCGAACCAAAAGCTGTAGCAACCACCGTCGAAGAAGCAGTCCAGGTGGTTCCAAAAGCAAAAGAAGAAGATAATGGAGGAGTTAAATTGGGTGAGGATTGTATGCCCTGAATGGTGGAGCTAATCGAAGGAGAAATGTTAGCTTGTCATCTATAAATATTGAGAGAGCAATGGGGGCTTGTAGTTGCAAGAAAAGGAAGAGAAGAAAATAAGCACGGATAAGAAAGAAGCAGGGAGAAAGGAGAAGGGTAGGAGCCCTTGCCGGAGAATCCTTCCAACAACCTCCCAGCCAATTGGTGCCAAGTTTGGAATGCCCTCAACACAACTTGACATAATGCCACTGCCTGAGTTGGATATCTGGTTTGACTTTCACACATCCTAAAAGTTGGCCTTCACCGGGTTGTCCTTGTATCACAGGATCTTGTGGCAGCATGTGCTCCTTCACAGTGGGGGCAGATGGACTATGCCAGCTCAATTTTCGGCCAGGTTGATGGTCCATCTACTTTTCTTTATAATATCATGTTTAAGAGACAGCTCTTGCGCTTGGACGACTCTCACACTACAGTCTATTTTCTAGCTTGTATGAAGGGGCTTTCCAGTGGCAAAAATACAGCAAGAGTTAGAAAGGATACAGATTCCATCATTTTAGAGAAGGAATATTGAATGAATTCATCTTAATGTACAATTGAATGGAATATTGAATGAATTCCTCCTATTTTATTAATTAGAAATTAAATTACAAAAAACAGGGGGGACATTTGGCATTGCCCTGTAAAATAAAACACTGCCAATATTTGAATTCACTACGAATACATATATAACATATATGAACAATTCATTCGTCGCTTGCAATATTTCAATATGAGCATCTTGTGGAGATCTGCCTGGTAGCTTGGCGTCTCTTGTTCTTGGTTCCCATGCTTCGAAGCTGTTTAAGAATCTGTCAACCACACGTGTAATTGTTAGTGTAACATATGTAGTATTGTTAGTCAATATATGATCATCTAGTTAAAGGGGATAATGATCTTGGTACCCTTGAGTAAGACAAAGTCTTCTTGCAATTTAATTTGGCTCTGACCAACACCTTCGTATTTGTCTTGTACTTGGGCAACTCGTAGTGTTCAACCTCCTTCAATAGTTCATTACAAAGGCTAGTCTTCTCAGACTCGAAGGTCACTCCATATTGATCATCTCCAATCCGCAATAATAATAGATAGACAAAAAAAAATTACCCAGACTAATGAAAACTCAAAGGAGAAAGAATACAAAAAGCATGAAATGTATATAGTATATGACAAAAAAAACACATACATGATGAGTAGAGCAAGGAGTAGTGTCTTCTTGATCTAAACTAGGCGGTTTCTCAATGAGCCTGACCTTCTTCCCAATACTATGCTCAACCCCTTTCGTCATAAACTTTATACGACCTCTCTTGACGCCGCCACCACATTGTACACAAAATAATTTCAAATATAAATAACTCAAGAACTTGTAAAACTAGGAAGTATTACTAAAAATAACATATACGAAGTATATTTATTATTATTATTAAACGTATGTGATCATGGGAGATCAAGAGCACAAGAAGGAGCTTCCTTGGGTTTGTCTGCATCAACCTCAATTTTATCTCCGGTGCTACCATCCTATCAAACATTTAGTTAAAGCAAAATTATCGGCATCAGTGACCAAATCGCAACTTAAGCCAATGACTTGACAATTATTCGCAATAATGATTCGTATGATAGGATTAACAAATATACTTGATCAGAAAAACAATCTAATATATATGAATATTGATGAACAAGTATTGGAAAAGTTTGTGCAAGAATCTAGGATGAATATATTGTATATAAATTGGTACACACTTGATCAAGAAGAGGAAATAATGACAATGGTGCCGATCCTAATTATGAGCTTTACCGACTTCTTTCTTTCATCATTGCACTCTTGCTCAACACCCATATTCTCCATTCGCCTTTTGCATGAAAACCCAACAAAAAAATTATACAAGAATTTGGTGAATACATATCAAGAAAAAAATATTAATTGTCAAGAAAATAGTAGTGATTAACTATGCATGAAAGAATATAATCAACAATCAAAAATTTCACATATCAAGAAAAAAATACTAACGATCAAGAAAATACTAGTGATTAAGCATGTATGGAAGAATGTAATCAACTATAAAAAATTTCATGGTGTTAGAAACAAAATTTGAGACTCACTTCAATGACTGTTCAAAAATCTAATTACCTGCTAATTTTGGATGACTTGATACCATCTTCCCAGTATAAAACATGAGTGTTATATATATATATATATATA
>JAVDBV010048861.1:0-13162 GCA_032619315.1 Piper longum | reverse complement strand
GATGTTGGGGAAGACCCACTTCATCCCGAGGGATCCTGCTAACTCCGCATTTGAGTTCCTCACACCCGGAGAACGTGGAGGTTTACGGGTACTGTTTAGTACAGCGCATGTCCGGACTTGTGGTTCAAAGGGTATTAAAGGCGACTACCTAAGATTACTCGGCCTTCGGCTCAAAGCTAGGAGTAATATGGAGGACGTAGAGGGCTAAGTTGAACGAGAATGAGATTTGATGCAAGACGCAATAGGTGAGATGGCCAAGGAAAGAGAATGAGATGGATAGGGGACGGTGCCGCTCGAGGGCGATGACTCCCATTAGTGCCCTTGTGAGAGTTCTTGAAGAAGTATATGATTTTTATTCAACAGGAGGGTTAACTCTCCTTTGCTAGTTTGATATTAGTTATTTTCCGGACCGGTAACACTCGTTACTAACGATTTTCTTATATATATATATATATATATATATAGGTGATAAGCTTGATCGGAAGTGCCAGTCTGGATGAAGGAGCAGTGAGGTCTCTTGCACACATACATGTTTACTGATTGAATGTTTAATATTGTGTTTATGATTTATTTACGTTGAAATTGACTTGGGAAAATATTAAGAGACGATAATATGTTGATGATTGAATGAAATGACTTGATGATATGATGTGAATTGTTGAAAGAATACATAGGTGGGCTGAGACCCAAGTTTGAGAATGAATATACGGTAGTCTATATTTTGTGAGTGAAGCTATTGATATGGATATATGTTCATATATATTGTTTGATAAGGTGGCCCCTAATTGCACCTTCAGGGGAGGTTCTGTCCTTTTTTATTTAGAATCTCTTTTGATTTCATTGCAAATTGTGTTTGTGTGTAAAGTTGTTCGTATGTCATATATGTAGTGAGTCGTATCTTCATCTTAAGACGTCGAGAGTAGATCCAGGTCGGCTGAACCGAATCTAGTAGATTATCGAACGGTTCGGTCGCCAGTAGCATTTCCGGGTTGGTTCAAGGGTGAGCTGAGTCAGGGTGTTACAGAGCCAGTGACGGACAGGCGGCGGCAAAGGGGACCGAAGGAGGAGGCGGCGAATAGGGGACGGGCAAACGGCAAAAGGGTAAGTTTTTATTTTTAATTTAAAATTCCACTTTTGCCCATGCATACATATTTACTTTATTAAAATACCAAGGGTCGGATTTGAATCGGTCTTAATCGGCCAAAATCGGCCAATTCATGGACCGATTTTCCTTTACCTAATTTTTCTTATTTTTTCGATCGAATTCGTTCCAATCCGATTGGAATAGGCCGATTCGGAGTAGAATTGGCCGATTTTTGCAACTATGATCCTTACAGAGGGTCTCATATAGATCGACTCGTTTGATTAGTGACGGGGAGACTTTAATTTGCTTTTTGACCGGTGAGGACTTTGTTATGTGTTAAGAAGATTTAATTTGCTTCTTGACCGGTGAGGACTTTGTTATGTGTCAAGAAGATTATTGTACGTTTTAGGTGGTTCATTGGTTTTTAAGGCTTACCTGCTTAAAAAGAACTATTTAATATTTATTTTTAACAATTATTGCATCTTAATTTACATCGGCCAAGTAGTTAAAGGATGAGGAATATGGGTCTGGAAGATTATCTGAATTAGGCGCCAACTTGGCCACCAATCAATTTTGCGCCAAAAATTTCTTAAAAACAGAGCTGAATTTATTAAATTGCCAGTATAGGTCTTTTCTATGCACAAAGGAGATTACGGACTGTGAAATGTTGGGAATTTATTTCGGGAGATGGATGTATCGTTTTTGTTTTTTAAATCGCATAAACTCATCTGTCAATAAAACGTGTAGAATTTATAAGTGTAAAGTTCTTTCAACCATAGTTAAAAAAAAATTGACTCCTAAAATTCTTTAAGTCGATTCAACTCCTTGACTACGTGGTATATTAATTCTATGGATGGAATAATATTTAGTGATTTAATAATTGACTCTCAGAATCAAATCATATAATTTATTAAAAAAATTTAGAATAATTAAATTAATATTTTAAAATAACGTAGATCATGTATTTACCAATTCTAAATATCAAATGAGAAAAATATACTAATTTAATATAATTTTTATTTCTATAATTCAAAATTTAATTTAAATAATTCTAAATATATTTGGAGTTTGACTCCGAGTAAAATCCACTCCATGACATACAAACTATGCTTTCAACACAATTGGACAGTATCACAACGCACGTTAGAAATTTTGACACATTAACGATGCCTAATTTAACAATTTAGCAATGTGGAGCCGCGTTTCTGTATTTTTACTTTTTACTTTTTAGACAACTTTTTGCATTCTCTATTTTCTGTCTAGCCTTGAAAAAAAATCTATTTTCTGTCTGAAGCACATTTGACGCACATTTGGCGTATCAGTGTTGCTCGGTTCGATTCTGTCAGGTAAAATCAAACACTATAACGGTATAGATGCGCATGTTTAAAACTCAAAGTACTCCAAACATTTTGAGATCATAACAAAAATACATAGAGTGACACACTTAGGTACTCCAAACATTTTAAGATCATAGAAACACAAATTTCCTTTCATTCTAACCTAAATTTTTCCCATCAAATTTATATCGGGTTAGCCTCACGCCAGTTTTAGGATAGATTAATAGATTTTATATAGGTCGATAAAAAAATAATATTTTATAAGCTAATTTTTTAATTAAAAAACGTCTGTACCACCTTTTTCAAGTCTAATTCTCTTTTAGTTTTGGGGCCCAACAAATATATTGTACTATCGTGACAATAAAACGCATCCCATCGACCTCTTTTGTCTGCTGAACATTCTCAAGATAACCAATCCTTCAATTAACCAACCAAAACATCTGCTCAACGAGCTAAACACCTAAGAACACAAAAACCCACAACCAGAAAAATGGAAGCTTTACAAGATTTGAGAGATTTGGACGTCGTCAAGGGGGTCAATCATTTCAGGCAGTTGTCGACGTGAGATTGTCCATGGCAAATGCTGCCGCTTTTTTCGCTAGTGCTGGACGGCTCTTCTTCCTATGCAAGTTTTGGAAGATCTGCTTGTAAAGTTGTCGACTTTCCAGTCCTTTCAAGTTATATATATATATATATATATATATATATATATATATGGTAACTATTATCCACCAAATAAATGTTTGATTACGAGCATACCAATATACAAATAAATTAAGGTAAAGTTGTCAAGTTTCCCATTTTTTTTGTGATCTCCAAGTTTAGATCTTCCCCTTAAATTTTTTTTTATATCATGGCATCCATTAATCATAAACTGCGATAATAACGTTAAGTTCAAACTACCATGTAAAAATATAAATGTGAAGATATTTCCAAAGTATATATAAATATTCATATATAAAAGATGATCCTCGCCTAATTTAATGCCCAGGAGAATCCGCCACCCACACCCGTCAGTACACAACCGTCGCGGACAAGTTTCTTAATTTTTTGCAGTTTTGTAGCAGATGTGTGCACTTCTGAGATGACATTAAGGGCTCATGTACTCGCTGCTTGCCCTTGAAACGACCATATAGTAATTGCCGCAGCTTCCCTTTCTCTGAGCGGGCTCTGCAGCATGACATGAATTTCTTTTTAGTGTTTATTGATGAAGACAAAGCAAATATTAATTTAAATTGTAAGAATCTAATAAAGCAAAAATCATACAAATATGCTACTCTAGAAAATTTATTGATGGAGCAGAAGTGGAAGATATTCACTAAAAAAGCTGAAAGAAAAAATATTGAATTTTTCTTCCAGTAAATAAAGGCTATATCCGAACATCGGTTGTTATAAGTGCGTAGAATATGCGGCAAACTATGTGACAAATCATAACCCGATAATTAATTAATATCATTATTCCTTAACATTTTTTTTGTTTGTAATACTCCTTAACTATTTTGGCCTACTTTTTGAATAAGTATTACTATTTACTAATCTCTTGTGATTAATTTAGCAGTGTTGAAAGGTGGGGCATAAACTTCTTTAAGGGCTAGTCACATAAGAAAGCTTGTCTTTCCACATATATATTGATTTTACCTAAGGTTATTTTTTATGTAAGATAAATGTTAACACTTCCCCTCAGGAATAACCTGTAAGCTTACTCAGCAGTCCAACCGCTAGAGTTCTTTTCTCTAAAGGTGGTTTTAAAACAATGTTGGCTATTTGTGACGATATTTTTTATTTTTTATTTATTTTTTAACTCAAAAATTAAAAAAAAATTTGCTTAATGGGGTGAGTGGGTTAGGCTTGACTTTGATACATGTTAAAGTGTGGGGGATGAACTTCTTTTTCCAAAATGAGTAGTCACAATTGGAAACTTTGCCCTTCTACATGTATATTAATCTTTACCCAATATTCCCTTTGACGAAGGATAAGTGTTCTAAAACTCCCCCTCACTGAGTAGCCCATATACTTACTCGTTGACCAATAGGGTAATGCTACACTAACTATAATGAAAGTTTTTCAATCCAAAGTGAATGTAAAAAATAGAGGGGGATATAAGAGAAGTGAAGCTTTAAAAAGTTTTATGATAGAAGAGGTAGAGGATAAAATAGAAGTAATTATACCGATAATAGAAGGTAATTCTTTTATATTTTCACCTTCCTTCATTTATATATGATCAAAATCAACGCATAAATTTTGATGTTTTATTAAAGTTATCTTGTTGTTGTCTTTGAATTCATTCCTTAAGATCTCTCAACCATCCATACACTTGATAACTCTCATAATTTTTGAAAAAATAATTTATTTACTCCATGTTAAATGAGGAAGAGGGCTTTTGCATCTATTTTCTTATTCTCTGTCTACTCTTTTCTTTTCTTCACTCCAAGTGACTAAAACTTTATTACTTTGGGGTTCTTTATACCTAATTTCTATCATTTTCACAAATCTTGTGACATAAAGAGGGTTTTCATTTTGTACACTCAATTAATCATAATTCTTCACATCTCCATCAAATATTGGAATAAGAATTTTTTGTATATCATTTAAAGCCATGATTTTCCTTTGTCTAGGATTTGAGAAAATGAGATTTTTCTTTTTTTGCAAAGGGAGATAAAGGAGACTCACCAAAGTCGTGTTACCAAATTTATTGGTGTTAGACCCTATGGGCCCCCAAAAGGGACTTGTAATTAGTGTCACGAGCCTTTCTTAATCCAAAAGTTAGCTCAAAAAATAAGTTTTTCCTATTAGTATATATACAACTTACCAACTTCACCCACAACTTATATATAACTCACCAACATCATCCATGACTGACGTGGGACAAACCCAACAACTCTCATTCACACATCAGGCATCCCTGAAACTATCATCGTCTAATAAACTCCTCTTAAATCATCAAGTAAAACCCACGAATAAGATTTTCACAATCAACGTAAGCAAATACCAAAACTTACATGGCTCTTATATCACTGTTGAGCCCAACGGGCCCCTAAAAACTCTAATACCACTGTGAGGCCCAATGGGCCCAAATTAGATTTGTAATAGGTGTCACAGACTTCTTTTAATCCAAAAGCTACCTTAAGAAATAAAAATTTCCATTAGCTTATATACAACTTACAAACATCATCCACAACTAATGTAGGTACAACTAAAGTAAGACAAACCCAACAATTGGTGGAGGAGATAGATAGATAGAGCATAAATTAAAAATATTTCATAAAAAGATAACAAAATCTTACCAAGTTGGAAGGGGAGGAGCAAGGGTTGTCACCCCTATTTTTTTCACTTTTACTGTTTGCTATAGTAACTCAAAATGATGGCTTGGTTACATATTTTGGAGAAGGTGGGCATTAGTATCTAACTACCCCATACTTGTTACTTATTACAACACATGCCATTAGACACAAAATTACAAATTACATCACAATTTCAAACACTCCCTCTTAATTTGTAATTTTCATCATTTTTCTAAGATATTCAAACTTGTCTTGAGTTAGAGTATTTGTAAACACATTAGTGATTTGCTCCTTCATATTGATGAACTTCAAATCAATTTCACTTTCTTCAACAAGATTTATAATAAAGTGATACATCAACTTAATATGTTTCGACCTAGCATAAAGAACAAGATTTTTAGTCACTGCAATATCAAACATGTTATCACAAAACAATATTGTTGCTCCATTTTGTTGACATAAAAAAGATCTTTGAGGATTCTCCTTAGACATAGCTTCACACACCACACTTGTGATAGAAATATATTTGGTTTCAAATGAAGATAACACAACTATCTTTTGCTTCTTAAAAGATTATGATATAATCTTTTTTTCCCAAGCTAAAAACACATCCCAATGTGCTCTTCCTATCATCTTGACAACTAGCCCAATCACTATCTAAATATCCAATCAATTTAATCACATTCTCAACTTCATACTTCACACTAAAATTTTTAGTTCCTTGCACATATCTCAAAATTCTCATAGCGGCGATCAATTAAGTTTTACTAGGCTTATCCATATATTTTAAAACTACACTAATTGTATGCACAATGTCTAGTCTAGTATTTGTGAGATAAATCAAAGATCCAATTAAACTTCTATGCATTTGCTCATTAGTTAATTCATCATTATCATCTCTTTTTAATTTTTTATTCATCCCCATAGGTGTAAAACCTGTGACTCAAGTTAGAGTTTTACATTATTGAACAAGTAGGTTCAACCATTGGTTTGAGTCAAGTCATTTTCATAAATCATGTGCTGAGTCGAGGCCAGCTATAAGTTATGAGCGATTAGGGTCCAATGTATCTGAGTATATGATGATAACGCCGAAAAGATAATAAAAATGAGTTATCAGAATATATTAAAGTATGAAGTATTCTTTTTTTATGTATTTGATCGAAGAATTATTTTTAAGCCAAATAACGTATTAGGATGCATTATAGAGCAGTTTAGGTGGGCTATTAGTTATAGAACATGTCATTGTAGTGTTATGATGTGTATTATATTTTATGAGATTTTTTTTGGATTTTGTTAGGATTTATTAAGATTGTTATTATTTTTTACTCAAATCAGAATAGAGTCAAATTTTATTTACGATATCACCACCGAACCATTTCTTCCCCTCGACGCTTCTCTTCTTCCCTCAAACCCTCGATGCAACCCCCTCTGCTCATCACCGCCAACCCTCCCATGACCTTCGCTGATTGGAGCAGAGCCCAAGTCCGCTCATCCCAACCGAATCTCATCACCCCACCACCGACCACCCCTATTTTGCCCATTTCTCGGTGAGCCGCCACCTCCGCTTATCACATCGATGTCGTACACACGATGGGCTGTCCGAGCCAGTGCAAACGGTAACCCATACCACCACCATCCCGCTGTTAAGCTATCGTCGGCAATAGCCATCGGAAAGCTGTCGGAATCCACCGAAAAACCGCCATAAACCACCGAAAAACCGGATTCGCTGGGATTCACCTGATATTCCACCGCGCTCATCCAGTTGAACCCAATCGAACTTCGGATGCCGCTAAGTGCTAGAATTTTGAGCTCCGCGACACACGACGAAATCCTAGCCGTCGCCGATTGCCGACGACACGAGGTATAATTACTTCTAATTTGATTATTTAAAATTGATGATTGTTAGCACAACATGCTAGGATTGATGAATTGACGTGCTAGATATTTTTATTGTAAATATAAATAAAATATGAATTACCTGAATGAAATGTATTAAAATGGATGCTAAGGAACTAATTAGGTAAACTAAGTAATTATCGTAATCTAATGCAACATAGTGTAAAAAAACTTATGTGTGATTGATGTATGATGTGGTCAGTGTATGCTATAGAATGTTAGATGCATCATTCAGTTAGCGGGCGTTAGCTTCTAAATTTGATGTGTAGGTACGGAGTAAGGGCTTGTTGCATAGGCGTGCAATTACAATTGGAGCTTCTACCAGGTCCGTTTAGGTTTCGATCCAGATTTATTATCTCATTCTATCGTGTTTTAATTTTAGCAGATAAGAGGACATGTCGAGTGGTGGATTTATCATATCCTACTCCAAAGGAGTCATTTAGCCAATTGTTATTTTGGATTAATAACCCTCGAAGATGAGATCCCTCAAGTATGTTTTCGAAACTCGGATCCAGCTCATGATGGCTTCAAGCCTATTTTACTGAATTCTCTACCTAGGCTATATACATATAGTTTTCATGTTTTCAATGAGATGCGAGATGAGGGAAAGCCAACGACCACGTCTTAAGATAGGGCATGTGTTCATCAAAGTGGACTCTAGAATTGGTGAGCATCCATTCAATTCCTAAGGGATCCTAATAACTCCACATTTGAGTTCTTCAAACTTGGAGAAGTGTGGAGGTTTACGGGTACTGTTATGCAGTGCATGTCTAGACTTGTGGTTTCAAAGGGTATTAAAGGCGCATGCCTAAGAGTACTTGGCCTATGTACTCAGGGGTAGGATTAATACGAAGGATATAGAGGGCTAAGAGGAAAGAGAATAATTTTCCTGCGAAAATGGATAGTTTAAATAGCCAAGGAAAGAGAATGAGATGAAATGAGGATGTTATCGCGCGAGGTTGACGACTCCCATTATTTCCCTTATGTGAGGCTTTGAGGAAGAATGATAAAGTTTTTATTCAATTGGAGAGTCAGTTTTCCCATGTTAGTTTATTATTAGTTATTTTTAGATTGGTAATGCTCGTTACTAACGTCTTTTTATTATATATGTATGTGAGAACTGAGAGGAATGAGAGTTGTCGGGACTGTAGAGGAGCAACAATGAAATTGGACACACATGTACCTGCCGATAATAATGGGTGATGTGTTGAATTGTGTAGATAATGCGATTTGATTGTTATTCTGTAGGGGTGTAAACGAGCCGAGCCGAGCCGAGCAGGGGTGCGCTTGAGTTTGGCTTGATATAAAACGAGTCGAGCTGAGCTTTAATGTAAACGAGCCGAGCTTGTCCAAAATTTATGGTGTTTGGGTTTGATTCGAGCCGAGTACGAGCTGAGCTCTAGCTGAGCTTGAGTCTAGGGAATGCTTATGTGCTCAACTTATATAAGATCAAAAAAAAAATTGAGCATTATATAAGTTCAATGTGACCTTAATAGTATTTATGAGTTGAGCTAAACTAAACATTTTTTTGAGTTTGAATACATCAAATTCGAGTTTCGAGCCGAGCCGAGCCGAACACTCCTTTGCTCAAACGCTGTTCGTTGTTCAACGAGCTTATCTATTTCGAGACGAGTATTTTTTAGAGCACAAAATTAACGAGCACGAGCCGAGCCGAATGCAAAAAGCTCGCGATCAGGCTTGACTCGTTTACACCCCTATTATTCTGTAAACTACTATAGTTTTTTCCGAATGTAAATGAAAATGGAAAGTGGAAAATGAACAGAGAAAACTACGGAGAATGTGAGAAACATACCCTGTTTAGACTGTGTTTTAATTTTTATCATTATAAATATATACTGTTTGTCGTTGACAAGGTGGCTCCTATTGCACATTTGGGGGAGATTTTATCTGTTTCATTTGTAAAATAGATATTTCTTTCGAACTTTTCATTTATTTAGTTTGTTTATTTACTTGTTTGCATATCATGGCATGCATGTTGTATAACGTTAGAACCCAAATATCTCATCCATGTTTTTCATGTTGCATCACTGTCTTGAGACAGCGTGGGTAGATTCGGGTTGGCTTTACCGAATCAAGTCGATTAGCCAATGGTTCAGTTGCCGGTAACATTTTCAGGTTGGTTCATAGGTGAACCGAAACGGGGTATTATAGATGTGTAGACATAGGCTTACAATTATACATGTTAAATCTTTTTAACAAATTATCAACATACTTTTCTTAAGAAATAAAAATCTAGCCTTTCTTTCACTTTCTTGAATTCCAAGAAAACATTTCATAAGATCCAAATCACTCATATCATATTCTTTAATCATCGCACTTTTTAAAATCAATCATCATCTTGTCATAATTACTAGCTTTTCTCAAATCATTAACATATAAGCAAAACATGAGGAAATTGTTACCTTCTTTCTTCACATTCATTCATTCATCTTCAAGTAGTTATCAATTGTACTATTCCATGTTATAAAAAATTCGACCCGAATGAGGGTTTTATAGTTGGAGTCGGTCGGTTCAGCCATTGTATTCACTCGAGTCACTTTCAAAAGCTTAGTGGATGTTAGTCAACTTAGACATGATTATTTTATTTTATGGAAATTTATTATATTTTATTTTATAATTTTTTGAATTTATTTATTATTTTTTACTAGAGTCAAGAGCGTGTTAAATGGAATTACAAAAATACCCCTGTGAGTGATAACTTCTTCCCAACTGTACTCTCACCTACTTCTCTCCAAACCCCCGCTGACCACAGCCCTGCCCCATCCTACTGTCGGCAGTGCCAAGGCCAACAACCGCCATTTCGGCTAGCATTGTCATCGCTTCAACCTCCTCCTTCCTCCTCCACCTTCTTCCTTCTCCTACCTGGTTCACCGCCGCCTGCCCTTGCCCTGTTCTTGGAGCATGGTCGCCAGCTGGTGTCGTGCCTTGCCATTGCCGTCAGCAAACCCCCTCCCTGAGCAAGCCTTCCCCTCTTCTCCTACCCTTCCTTCTTCCCTTCTTCCTCCTCTTACCTTGATAGCCGACCGCTCTGCACACCCTTCACTGTCGTCTGAGCACCGCCGCCGCCCCACCAGTCATGATTCTAACTAGATTTCCTCCCTCTGGCCAACCAGACCCCACCATTCTCCTCCTTTCCCCCATCTTTCCCTACCCGAGCCTTACCATTAGGCCTTAGTCAACTCTGTTTGCAATGGCCGGCAACCCACCGCCGGTCGATCGCAGCTCCAGCTAGACCACTTAGCCCCCCAGTGTTTCCCTTGTAGACCGATTTCCAGCCACGACAACCACCCTTAGCATCGTCAACCGCCATGACCGCCACCGTTGTTGTGAGATCCCTCAATTTAGTTTCAAATCTAATACCTACTGGGGTAAATTTTGTTTATAAGTGGAAATTGATTATAGATCTTTAACTTCGTTAACCACTTTTGAAGATATAAAATAGCCCATTATATTACACTTTAGTCTGGGTCGTTATAAATGGTATTAAAGCTTCTTGGTTTTGTGTTTACTAGTGGCCTAGACTAGGGATGTTAGCTAGGCTATCAATTATGGGCTGAGGCTAGCAACGAGCCAAGTGTAGGAATTTTAGAGACAAAATTTCCTAAGGTGGATGGATTGTGAGATCCCTCAACTTAGTCTCACATCTAATACCTACTAAGGTAACTTCTGCTTATAAGTGAAAATGACTACAAATCTTTAACTTGGTTAATCACTTTTAAAGAAATGACTTATTAACTCATTATATTGCACTTAGAGCCAGATCGTTATAGCCATCGTTGCTAATTCGAGTCTGAATCACTGTGATACGCTTATCACTTCTGAAAATTTAGATTTTTAATTTATTTTAATCATTATGCATATCATTCATAATTTTAGGAATTTTTCATATTTTTGTTAATATGTTAATTTTAAAATTTTTATGATTATCTATTGATTAATAAAATTTTCATGTAATTAAGAATCGATAATGATTAATGATAATTTGAATTAATTGATTATGAAATTAATTATGATACGGATGATGTTAGAAATTGTGGTAATTGTGTATTAGTATTATAATTGTATCAGTTAATTCCTAGTGATTAGGAAGTTAATTCATAATAGAAATTGGATGTGAAATAGTATAATTAGGATTAGTAAACTTAATTAAGGGTAAAATAGCATAGGTAGCATTACTGAGTTAATTAATCATTATTATGGTAACTAATCGAATTTAATGACAATTGACCTTAAATGATGATAAGTTTAGAAATTGTAACGTAGTCACCTAGTTAAAAAAAATGACACGAAGATTTTCAATTATTAATTTAATTTATTTGTTGATTGCTTGACATGGAAATTAGTAATTATTGTATTCATAATTTTGTACTTTCCATGCATCCATATCATTCATGCATTATATAGCTAGCTTGGGCATTAGCATTTAGTTTGATTGTGTAGATACAGAATAAGAGCTCGTCGCCTAGGCATGTGGCCTTGCTTAGAGCTTCTATCAGGTCCATTCAGGACTCGCCCCTGGTTTATCACTTATTCTATCATGATTTATTTACCGATTTGCAGGGCGGGTTAAAATGGCATTTTATTGGATCTTACTCAACTCGGGTCATTTAATCAAATCATTTTCTAGATTAATAACCCTCGATGATGAGATCCCTCGATTTTGATTTTGAAAATAAAATCCACCTCAAGTTGCCTTCGAGCATATGATAATAAATCCCTTCTCAAGCCTATATATATATATATATATGTCGAGTTTTCAGTGAGACGAGAGATAGTGAAACCGACTCGCACGTACCTTAAGCGGGTGCACGTATAAGTCACAGGATGCTTTAGATTATTGAGAGTTGTTCTATTCTTGAGGGGTTCTGACAACTCCAGATTTTGTATTCCTTACATCCGAAAAAATATGGAGGTTTACGGGTACTATTTAGTACAGCATATGTCCAGACATATGATTAAAAGGGTACAGAAGGCGACTGCCTAAGAATACTCAGTCTTTATGCTCATGGCCAGGAGATATATGGAGGAAAGGATAGGGATTAGGATATATTAGTATTCCAAAAGGATAGAAAAGAAAATGAGAAAAAGTCGAGAGAGGCATCAGCAAACCAGTCAACTCGGGATGCTACTCGGTCCGCAATCCGATGGCTCCCCCATATATACTCTATGAGAGTTCAACAGAAGATGTATATAGTTTTCCTTAAAATGAAAGTTAGCTCTTATTTGCTAGTTTATTATAGTTATTTTTAGACCATTGACACTTGTTACTTACAATTTTTATTATATATGTAGGTAATAATTAGGATTCTGATATGTCAGTCTAGACGGAGGAGCAGTAACGGCTATGTAACATATTGTATGGTATTGAAATGACTTTGTTGAGAATGTTGTGACCACTGTGAATGATGACATCGGCAACATGGGTCAAGACCCAATTTAAAAATATGAATTTATGAATTGTGTATGTTGTGATGTTTCTCTCTCTCTCTCTCTCTCTCTCTCTATATATATATATATATATATATATATATATATATATAGAG
>JAVDBV010048860.1:0-24824 GCA_032619315.1 Piper longum | reverse complement strand
CCTCTCGATTCCCCGCCGCCCGCCCTGCTCTCCCTTCCCTGCTCCGCCCACATGCTCGCCTTCCCTCTTCCTCCCTTACTTTCCCCGTTCCCCCCTTACCCTCTCCGGTCTCTGGAGGGGAGGTGTTCCTTCTCGGACGCCTCCCGCGGGTAGGAAAGCCATGGTTTGCTGCCTCTTTTTCTTACGACGCTTTTTTTTTTTTTTTGATGATGATGATGATGAAGGTTGCAAATAGATTTTTGGTATATTTTGTTATAATGCTAGCTCAATTGTGCATGACATTGTTTTTCTTTTTTCTTTTGCCAGGCGCATTAAAATTGGATTGGATGTTAGACCGCATGCTAAAAATGCTTATTTTAAAAAAAAAATTATGTGAATAATTTGGCATGCTTTCCTTGTTTTGTGGTGTCATGTTTGTCAAAATTTTTCATTCATTGCCTTTCCTAATGTGAGCGTCAATTTTATTTGCAGTAGGTTGTCCAGTTTGACTTATGTGCAGTAATCACAGTACCTTATTATTCCTCATCTCCATCATCCTCCAATTATGAGATGAACCTATTGAAATATGTTCCATATTGGTTAAGATCAAAATTGTATTCATTTCATGATTTCATTGCACTGCCTCATTCAATTCCATGCTCCCCCACTCTTTAGTCTTTCCTGTTAGAAATAATTCATTGGTTAAGATCGAAATTGTGTTCGTTTCACGATTTCGTTGCAATGCCATGCCATCCTTCCGAGCTCTTACCTGTCAGGGATGAACCTTGCGCAAAACGCTTGTGCATGTTAAAGTTTTTTTTGCTTCTGATCCAAACTGTTGGAGAGTTGCTTGCATTAACATGCAATGGATGGTAACTTGCATTGCAATATTCTAATTTATAAATAGAGTGTACTATCTGTATCTTGAACATGTTCCTGCCGTAAGTTTATGCAATGTAACGAGATTATGTCATAATGTGTCAAATTTTAATATAATCAATAAAGATGGAAGTAGAAAAGGTTTTAGTACCAAGGGCGGTGATCATAATTTGTATTTTTTGGTTCCATTGATTATAAAACTGTGGCTTTTCCTCTTCAATTTGGGTTTCCTTTTAGTATATATATGCTTATGCATTTTTGTTGTTGTTATCCATTATTTTGTATCAGATGTTCACTTCTATATTGTCAAAATGGTGCAGCTATAAGGTGTCTTGGTTGCTACTTTAAAAGACTTATACCTTTCTAATTTATGTTAGGATTAGTTTCTAATGTTATCCTTTTTCATTATCATGCCCTCTTATTCCAACTATTTTAGGATTGCATGGATTTATATTATTTGGTCAATGTTACATTCAGTGAACATAAAAATGCAAGCTTTTAGACTTAAAAAAAAAAAAAAACTTTTGGCATGATATTTTCTTGAATCCTGATAAATGCAGGTTTATCACTCTAGTTTCACTGATGAAGACGGCACTGATAAAGCATGTGGATGTCCTCTTCTACCTCTAAAAAGTCATATTAAGGGTCCTGCTCCAGCTACAGAGCAAGGTGGTTCTTATTTTATTTCCATGGTCAAACTAAATTTTTACGCTGCACAAACTGCCCCTTCTTTATACAAAACTTATTGAAGATGAAATTGATATTGTTGATGAGGCAATCAGCTTTTTCCGCGCTAATGTCTTCTTTAGAAATTTCAATATCAAAAGCTCGGCTGACAAGCTTCTCATCTATTTGACATACTATATTAATGTTGCTCTTAAGAGACTGGAAGGGTGTAAAACTTTGGCTGAGGGTACCAAAGCTATAATCAATCTTGGTCTCGAAGATGTCCCTGTGCCGGAGAAACCGGTTTCCCTTTTGCTGGTCTCTTTGTTCCTCCTCAGTCATCAAACGAAGCAGGTATCTACTTTTTGGTAGGGAATTTGTACAAGCTTCTTCTTCCCATTGAATTTCAAGTTCCTTAAATCTAAATACAAAAATTGATAGATGAACAATGTGTTATAAGCCTATGGTATGGGACGTGGGTTTGTAGTGTTCGTGGTCTTAGCCCCACATCAAGATTGGGATTGGGTGGTGAATACCATATGAGGAGGTGATCCACTTAAGGTTGTTATCCGAAAATCAATTTGCAGGCCTCATGGGCTTTCTCTAGAAGAGGACGTGATTAAGGGGTATTTCTTATGCGAGTCCTAAAGCTGTTTGAGGACTTGAATTATTTTCTGTTCTTTATTAACACCTTTCGCGTGCTCAAATGCTTTAGTCCATGGGTTTTCATTGGAGGACCACCAGACTACGGTAGGAGAAAAATGTGTAGGCTGTCATATAAATCTCTTATAACCACCCTGTCTTCTGCCTCATGAGTCCATGAAGGTTCACTTAGCATAAACAATTTTTTTGTGTAAAATCTTTGGTCGAAATTTCATTTTCTCGCTGGACAAGCATTTACCGTTCCTTTTTCTTGATTGCAGAGCTATTCCGTAACTATTTGAAGCAAATAAGGGAGGAGACGAGTGGGAGATTACCGAGTTGTGCTTACAGGCCCAATGGTACTCCAAACAAATGGTGGTTGGCATTTGCTAAGAGAAAATTTTTGAATAACATTACTTCTTGAAAGTGAGGTGGCTACCTTAGTGTGCACTTTGCATTGTCTTGCAACAAAATTTTGCAGTTTATAATTGATCTATAATAGCATGTATGTGCCAGAAATCAACGACCTGTTATTTCTTGCTTGGACGGATTTGTATTAGTCTCTTGCCATTTGAAGTTCATTCACTTGGCTTCCGGTGTTGTACAATTTATTTGCTATCAGGCGTGAATGCGAAATTGTAATGCCGCATTGAATCAACATGTACAATTTATATGGTGTAGATGGTTGCGTTTTGGTTGAAAAATTGAAAGATAATTTGTCTAGAATACTTGGAAGGGGTTTATGGAAATTCATGCGTGTTGTTCTAATCTGAGCACTTGGTCAGTTGAATAAGGCGAAAGATATGCATGGTAAGCCAGACTGCTAGATGGACTACCATGAACAACTGATCAACATATTCTGGTAAGAACATTGCTTTCGTTGCAGTTCAAAGATACGGATTCTTCAAGACAAGCGATCAAGTGGTACCATGAATGTGAAAAGATCTTAGCAACAATTACCAAATGTCAAGCAAACCTTTACTAATAGCTTGGCTCCAACTTCTTGTCAAATCATGTGATGCATGGTGTACTTATATAAAGTTATGGTTGTTGTAGCCGTAATTGTGGAGGAAACTTGTAGAAATCTTCCATTTCCTTATTATGATTTCGTCGTCACTATAATAAAGCTCTAAGGCTGACTTTCACAACACCATGAAAATCTGGTTTTTATCTTTGTCCCAACATTTGACTTGATATCTTCTCATGGTTACGTTTTACAGACAATCAAAGAAAAGCTGTTAACTCCTTGCTTATCTTCTTGTTGACTTCCTCTGAAAATCAGAAATGATGGACGATGTTTCTGATTATCATACAATGAATGCATAAATAATTCGCCAAATGATGCAATTTGATGGCATAGTCAGGCTCTTTTTCACAGGTTTCTAGAAATCCCCGTTCGATGCTATATTTAAACGGTGTTAAATATGACTTGACACAATTATATATTATAATTTTGCCGGTGCATTTTTCGATCCCAAGCTTGAACAAAGGATGATTTGTAATTATATAAATCTTATTTTAATTTAAAAAAAGAAAAAAGAAAAAAGAAAATATGACCTAAATATATACGTGGTATAAATGTTACGGTGAGACTTGCTATGATGTTGGAGTGGCAAAAGGACACCTAGTCTGACCAATGGTTGTCGGACCAACTCAGTGCAATTAAATTTTAAATCTAAATTTAGATAAAGCTAATTAATGTTCAAACACAAACGAATCCAAATTTGGAGCACGTACGAGTACACAAAAAAATTATCCTCATTGCTTAATTAAAGGGCAGGCGGAACGTAACTAAATTGAATCAATTATTTTTATTCTTTTACTTGTGGATTGTGTCACTTGTCTTTAAACTAACTAACAAGGAAGATTGATTTTTTATGTGCTGGTATGCACTCTAAATTTGGGAACCGGTTTTGGCTCCTCCAGGGAGCGACACCATGGAGATGCCATGCGTTTCCACCATCGATCATCCCAGGGATCGGTCTCCATCGACGTCGCTCCCAGGAGGAGCAAAAAATTTGTTAAATTTGGAGTCACACAAACACAAGGATGCTTGTCATCTTAAAATAAAACTTCTCAGAATAGTGAACAAAAAAAAAGCCTACCATTAATATATATATTTTTAAAAAGCTACATAGAAATAGATTAGCATACAGACGCATCAGAGTACCTTTTTTTATTTTCAAAGCCATTACGCCACTTGATAAGCCTTTTAGATGATCTTGTAGGGTGGCAGCAAGAGGACACCGTACCTATCTATTTTCTTTTTAGCAAATGCCACCTTCCATAATCTGTAATATAGGAAGTCAACCAATTCAATCCATGAGCTTGGATTGACAAAGTCTTCAAGTCGATGGCATAACAAGGCATATATAATAAGAAAACCAAGCATTATATTTGGTGTATAATGTTTACTATTCAAGAAGAAATGGTATAAAATGCTGGCAATGTGATAAAGAACAAAATATATAGTACCAAACCTTGAGACAATACCAACTCATTCTTCATTTCAAGATTCCCAGCCCACCCAGCAGTCGGTTTCATCAAATCAATGGGCGGTGTGTACGTTGACAAGCTGTTTGTTCATCCATATCTCGCTTATCTTATTTGGCTAACAATGAATATTTTACATGCCAGCGCTTAATTATATGTAAAAAATAGCATTTTAATCTAATAAGGTTTTGAGTTTATTTTATTACTACGCTCTCTTAGAGAAAAATCAATAGTCATCTCTCATATTTGTCTCCTTCCGTGTTACATACGCCATGTGTGCCTGACCATTTTATAAACCAAGCATAAAACGAAGCTCAAGTGGAGGATACAACGATATGGCTTAAGTCAAATAAAACGACTTAGATACAAATTTTAATCACCATTAGACTTAAGACATATATTAAAGTTAAGAAAGAGTGGTCACATGCATGAATTAATATTAAACGAATAGAGGTTGTATAATATTAGGAGGTCATGTTGCAACTTGGAAGAGACAGAAATGGAAGGAAATGTACCAAAGTAAAATTGCATGGGAGTGAGAAATTGAAGAAATGTATACACACATACATGTATATATGCAGAGCGACTAGTAGATAGAAAGACCCAACAATTTCAAAGCTAATAATTGCTAACCTTATCAATCAAACACACAACTTAGATCAGATAATGCCGTATAGAACTGACACTAACTAGTCATATTTTACAAACTCAGGGCTAATTGGCTCAAGTTGCTAGGATTGAATACAGTAGAACTATAATTTTGATTAATGATCAAGATGCGTTTTAATGTTAGTCTTTGAAAAAAAAAGATGGCTTTTATGAGGTGTCCCTTGATCCTTACATTTCTTCATTTAAAAGTTATGATGCATTTGAAAGTTATGATGATAAATATGCATGTAACTTTCAAACTTTCGCCAAACGGTGTCTTTAAATTAGGAATACTTTCAAGATTCACAATACTATTAGAGAAATCCTTAGTTGATAGGAAAGAATAAGTACCATCGATATGAGGAAAAAGAAATCAATGCGAACTAAGAAATGAAAACATTTTATATGTTAAAGTTGCTCAATTGGTTATATCTGAATCACATGCAACCTAGACCAGCTCTAAATAGAATCAAGCAAATGATTACCATATGTAGCAAGTTATGTGATGTAGCCCTTTTAATCTAAATTATTAATCCTTCTCTATAACATCTATTTGCTCTCATTATCTCTTCTTCTAGTCGGTTTGGTCATTTGGTTTCCTTTCTTGATTTCTAACTTATACTAGTGTATGCATGGCTACATTTTTATGAAAATATAGTATGAACTAAGAGAAAGAAATACATTGTTACACTCATAGTTATGTACTAAATCAACTCAAGTGGAACATATATTATATGCCTAAGTCATCTTTTAAAAATAATTAACCCAAATTAAAAATCCATAGGCTATCTCCATTAATATATAATATCATTACCTAGTCAGAAATATTTGACGTGAAAATGAGTTGAGGATATCACAACCTACCCACCTAAAGAAATTCCATTGTCGGAATTTCTACACTCAACTTGTAAATTTGGCGGCCTAACCCACGTCCAAACTAGCTTACTATCTAATATGATCCCTAATTGTCTATATTACTATCTGTAATGACCTGACAAGCGCAACATGATGTGTCTAAGTCATGTCTTCAAAAAATTTAACCCAAGAAAAAGATCTATAAACTATCCATACTAATACCTCGGATCATTACATGTAGTATTTGATGTGAGACTGATTTAGGGATGTAATGAGGTATCTATGAAAATTTTAAATTAAAATTAATTAAATCAAATCCAGATCACATCCAACCTATATCTACCCTTCTATAGCATCAAAATATTGAGTACTATGCTTTGGAAAAAAAAAAAAGATTGAGTACTATGTATGATGACTTCTATTTACAAAAATATTTCTATATGATCCCGATCTGTCTCTTACACCACATGTAATGATCCCGCTCTAGCCAATACGATGAGTCTAAGACTCTAAGTCATCTCTTCCACTAGTAGAAAATTGATCTTCAACGATCGAAAATGCGAACCCTAAAGATCATAAATCCGGTCGATGATAAAATTTGTGACTCCAAAATCCATTGGCAGTATGTAAGGTTGTTGATAAATTTGCAACCGGAAAAAAATCCAGTCACAAAAGTAGTAATTGGATGCACCCGTTTCAATTTAGTTTCTAAGTTAGTGACTAGGGTAGTGGTTGTAAACCTAGTTGCAACTTATTTGTGACCAGATTTCTGGTTGCAAATCCGGTTTCAACTTTGGTTCTTGACCAGTTTCTTTCCTATTGATAAATATTTGTGACCAGTTGCCGGTGACAAATGCGGTTGCAAAGCATATGTAAATCGGTTGCAAAATAACTTGAAAATATTTAGAATAATAATATTTGTTTGTTTTAAATTATTTGTTTAATGACAAAAGATTATATAAATAAATAGAATGATGACAAAAAAATATATAAAATATAGAATAGAAATTAAATCTAAAATACAATAAAATATTCAATATCATATATAAAATATAAATTAAATGTTTAATACAAAGGAAACCCTATATCTATATTAAGGAAGCGGCGGAAAGATCACGAAGGGGCATATTACAGTCATAATCTCTGGGGCCGCAATGCTATTCTTTACATATGGTCATCATATGACGAAACATCCAATCATCCAATGCAACAATAATAAACTGGACAAGTTGGTCATCTCTAATATGAGCTTACTCCCTCTATCGCCGGTCTCTCTCGCCAAGAAGCTTGGTAAGCTGGGGGTCCTGGGTCTCTAAATCCTCGAGCCAGTAGAGTAAAGACTCATCTGATGAGTCTGACACATCGTACGAGTGCCGTACCTAACATCATTGGCGTGATAAGAAGTGGATCCACGTTAAATGGGAGGAAGGTGGCCCGATGCCATGAAAACAGATCCCAATCCATTATATTGACCCCTTGTTTAGCTTTCCGACCATATATCAGTATGCCATAGAGTCGATAACCAATAGCTGGCTAGAAGAATTAGTACCATATGTTACCTATACGTTCTTCGCACCTAGCTTGAAAAAACGTTATTGATAAGCACAGGTAAGTCAGCAGTTTTTAGAATAGAAAACATACACAAAATGATAATATCATATGATATTACGTAAAAAAAAGTTTGATATATTTGAAATTTTTTAATGGAATCATTATAAAATATATAATTTTAAATAAAATCAGGTTGTCTCCCCTTTAAATGGAATATTAGAAAATTTTTACACACACACACACACACATATATTTATATATATCTTATAATTTCATAATCTATTTTTCACACAAGAATTACACATTAATATACCAATTTTACATTCATTAAGTAGGAATTGCTTGATATTCACATGAGTCTTTCTCCTACAAAGTAAAACAATTATAAAAGCTCTTCCAACTAATGTTTCTTCATTTACAACAATCAAATATTTAACAAATAGTATAAGATAGAATTGCAATGACGTTTGCTTATTTAAAAAGTACATAACAATAAAAAAAATATAAAAACTTACTGCCACATCATCAGATTTCTTATCGGTATATGCACTCTTACCTTTGTTTTTTCAGTGTGTATAGTCAAACAAAACTAATCACGAGACAGGGTTGCCCAGTTCTTTCTCCTTCATTGGAAAAGAACTTAAATAAATTAGAACTTAATCGAATGAAGAATAAAATAATTCAAAATCCAGACGCAATAAATATGGTTGTTGATAAAATTTATGACCGAAAGAAATCTAGTCGTAAAAGTAGCAACTGGGCACACCCGTTTTATTTCAGTATCTAAGTTAGCGATTGGGTTAGCTACCGAGTTCTTTCTCCACATTGCTATTAGTACATTGATTGCATGGATAAAAAGATTTCTAAATTACCAATAATTTCTGGACGTGAGAATTAAAAATCAAGAAGCATCTCAACTCCTCACCCATAATTTAGATTCAAAATTCCTCCTTCTAATTTATTTTTATACATCTAATCACATCTATTTATATTTATTATCGCATGCATTAATCATTGAATACAAGTTAATTAAAATGTCTGTAATACTTGAGATTGTAATAAATATTTGAATATTATTGTTTTGATTATGAAATCATATTGTTCAACTTAAATTCAAATTATTCAAATCAAGGAAAACACTAATTATTGTATTTGATTTTATAAAATCAGAGTGATTAATTATAGTTCAAAATAATCAATTATAAAAATTATTAATTTAAATACTATAATTTATAGAATTTAATTGTAACTTATAAATTATAAAAATTCAAAGCTCCTGGGCGTTGACTTTGGTAGCAGTAATGTTAGCGGTACACGTTATGGAAAAGATGCGATGCACTGATATCAGTACACCTCTCTGATGTCATTCGGACGTGTCTTCTTCTACGGTACATCCGTACGGCCGCCCTACCCCATCACTACATATATATAAAATAATTTGCCCCAATGGTGTAGATACACTTCTTCTTTTCTCCCCCTTCCCAGGCATTCACACTCTCCCTCTCTCCCTCTTCCTATCTTTCTTAGCTTTGCATGTTGCTCCTCATGTAGTTGTTGGGTTTTGATCTTTTCATTGAAAGATGAGAGTATGGATGTGTTGACGTTAATTATGTGCTGTAAAATTTGTTGATCTGAAGGAGTTAAGGTACTGCATGAAGTCGTTTGGTGATTGATTTGCTAGTTTGATGGGTTTGTGCAGGTGAACTGTGGAAACATGAGGATGGAAGTCAGGATGGCCGGTGACAGGGGAAAACCCAAGTCAGAAGAGGATCAGAAGATGGAGAAGATTGATATGAGCGGCTTGTCGTTGAGTATCTTGCCAAATCCTTCCGTGAATGTTACTCTGATTGGTCATCTTGATCTCTCTAACAATAATCTTGAGGTATTAAATATCTCCTCTGATCGAAGTCTTCTCATCTGTCATACAAAAGGCTGTTTGTTAGTATATGATGTTAATTTGTTTGATTTCTTTGTAACTTGGGTAAGGTGTAATAATGGTCTTCTCAATGAATATAATACCAAGAATATGTGATGAGCGGTGGAGGCAAGTACTTATCTTGTATGTGTTCATGAGTTTAAATATTGATTTCATTTTTTATGTTAACTTGCAGAGCATCCCGGAATCTCTAACAGCAAGGCTGCTAAATGTGGTGTATTTGGACGTGCACTCAAACCAGATCAAATCTCTGCCCAATTCAATAGGCTGTCTCAAGAAGCTCAAGGTGTTGAATGTCTCTGGCAACTTGTTGGAGTCCTTGCCCAAGACCATTGAGGATTGCGGGTCAGTAGAAAGAGACTTCTCAGCATTCACATCAAAATAACGAACCCAACAATATTATACTTGCAAGTTGCAAATAATAATTTATCTTAACCAAGCCTACGTCTTTAACTTATCCATAAATATGAACAGTTGATTATTTGATTGATAGTGGTCAGGTCCTATCATTTTAAGTCTTTGGCCTGTTGCATGCATTTTATGGTCCCTTTCTCCTTTTTTTATCACAAGACTATTATTACCCAAGTTTTTTCTTTTGTGAAAATGCAAACTATTTTTCTTTAACCCTGGCCCGCCCTTTTAAACTTTTTTGATAATACCCAACATTTACAAAGTATGATAAGTGGTAAAATATGGTTTGATTAAAATCGACAAGCATGAGAATTAATCATTCCTTGCAAGGTATGACAATTGATCATATTAGTGCAGGGTTTTGGAGGAGCTAAATGCCAACTTCAACAAGCTAACAAAGCTGCCAGACACCGTGGGGTTTGAGCTCCACAACTTGAGAAAGCTCTCTGTGAACTCCAACAAGCTCATCATCCTCCCCTACTCCACCTCCCATCTGACCAACCTCCGGGTTCTCGACGCCCGGCTCAACTGCCTGCGAGCCTTACCGGAGGACATCGAAAACCTCCTCAACCTGGAGGTGCTCAATGTCAGCCAAAACTTCCAGTACCTCACCTCCTTACCCGACTCCATTGGTCTATGCTTCTCCTTGTTGGAGCTTGACCTGAGCTACAACAAGATCACCACCCTCCCCACCTCCATTGGCTGCCTCCAAAAGTTGCAAAAGCTTCATGTAGAAGGGAACCCGCTTGTGAGTCCTCCATTGGAGGTGGCCAAGAAGGGCGTGGACACGGTGAAAGAGTACTTGTGCGGGATGATCAATGGGAAGCATGAGAACAAGAAGAAGGGGTCTTGGCTTGGGAAGATGGTGAGGCACAAGACATTCAATTTCAATAGCCCCGTTCTTCATGGGATCAGGGAGAAGGATGGCATCCTTCAATCCGATTATCGCCGGCTCGATGGACTGGCTTCGCCTAGACAATTGAGCATGTTCTCGCCCAAGAGGTTGTTCTCTCCCAAGAGCTACATTAGCCGGTGATTGTTGCAGTATTGAATCCCAAATATCATATGGTGTGTTTTTTTTTAATTGGGGATTGAGCTACCAATCATTTTTTTTTCCGAGGAAAGAAGGTGATCTTTCGGTTTACCAAGGGCTGGATGATTGGTAGCTACCACCTCACACGAAAAAATAAAAAAACTCCACCCTAAGGAGTTTGGCTTAGGTTCACTATTGTATATATGAAGAACATGGTTTTGGTTAGCCTGAGATCTGAATGTCATCTGTGAGTTCAGTTAAAGTAGGATTGGCAACGTAACTACTATGTGCTATCATTTATAGTTTTTTCTATTCTAAAGCAGTACAAAGAAAACACATGCATGCTTACAAGTGCAAAGAATTTAGGTGACTCTCAACAAAGAATACTATTGTAAAATTTTGCATTCATCACTCGGCTAGTTTTTTCTCTTTTTACATGGGCAAGATTAGAGGGGAATATATTAACACACGGGAAGGTCCCATGCGAAATCTGGATTAGCACACAAGTAGTATAATCATTCGCAAGCCGAAGCAAAAATTCCACTTCCTAATGCGTAACTCAGTCAATTGTCTTTCCTAAATTGGTGGCTCGTAAAATTGGAATAAAGCAAAAATGTATTACATCCCCGCGAGCCTCAATCAAATATTTAGTCTACAAATTCAAAACCAAATCCTCCGAACTTAACTTACTATGATGCCATCTATTCAAAACATGCAACTACATTTGAGTCTATTAATTGCCATCGCGTTCTTGTTTTCTTTGGGAACCTAAGAAAATACATAGAAATTTCAAATTATGGTTCAGAAAACTGAACTTGACCTCCAGATGTTTTCCCTTGGGGTGTAAACAAGCCAAGCTGACTCGTAAGCTTTTTATGTTCGGCTTGATTTGGCTTAAACTCGTGCTCGTTAATTTTATACTAAAAAAATACTTGGTTCAAAATAGATAGCTTGTTGAACAACGAATAGAACTTGAACTAAATAGTATTCGGCTCAGCTTGGATTGAAACTCGAGTTCGGTGTGTTCAAATTCCAAAAAATACTCAGTTCGACTTAACTCGTCAATACTATTGAGGTCACATTAAACTTATATAGTGTTGAAAAGAAAATTTTGATCCTATATAAGTCGAGTACGAGCCAAACACAAATATTCGCTTGACTTGAGCTTAGTTTGAACTCAGCTCGAAAATATAGTGAGCCAAACACGAACCAAGCCCAAACAGTATAAATTTTGGTTGAGCTTGGTTCGACATTTAATACATCAAAGCTCATTAAGCACTCAAACAACCTCAAATATGTTTGCTAAAAATCAAGCCAAATTTAAAAACATTTCTATTCGGCTCGGCTCAGCTAGCTTACACTCATATTTTCCCGTGTCTTTGATGTTTGAGAAGTGAGCTCCACGTATATCCTGCAAAGGCCAAAAGGAAAGTAAACGAAACATATAGGAGCCCAACTGTTTCCGGGGTGGGCGACTGATAACTTATAGCATTTAATATAGAAGTAAATTATCATTTTGTCCCCCAGTTAACCATTTTAGAGCGAGTTTAAAAAGCAGCTTTCAAACCGTGCAACAATGGAATGCCATTTATTGAATGAGCTCAGACACAAAGCAAATGGCAAACAATCCAAACGAGAAGGATTCAAACAAAAACAGGTATATTTGGCAATTAAGTAGACAAAGTTATAGTAAATTCAAAACGTAGATATTGTAAGGTTATGCTTTCTTTTTTGTTTTTTCATTCGGCAACGTTCTTTCCCACACCAACATTTTTTCATCAGAAAGACAAAACAATCAAATACTTCAATTTAAAGCTTCAGCTAAATGAGATTAACAAAATAAAATTGAAAAACCCATCATCACTCTCATCATCATCAGTCTTCACCTTAGCTTCGTTGTGCCACAACTGCATCGTAAATGTAAAATGTAGAGTCACAAGCCTCTAGATTAAGTAACATGCAAGAATTACCAAAACATATAAAAAAGCAAGAGTCAACAAATGAAAAGTTTGTTCTCGACTCTTTTTTATCTGTAAATAATATCTACGGGCCACTTTAAAAAATTTGGCTTATAAGATGTTGGAGATATTCCCTCCACAGAGAAACGTTCAATCATATCTGAAGTCATGAATACATAAAGATTTTCAAAGAGGTATAAAGAATTTGAAAAAAATTATGAAACACAAATAAGAAACTTGTTGATAAGGAATCTAATTTTTACGGAGTAGAATTTGGAATTGACTTTTCATTTCTAACGGGTGTTTTGTATCTCTAATTTATAAATATATGAGTTAGGAGTGCTTTCCCTATAAGGAAGTTTCATGGAGTCTTCTTCCTTAGAAGAAATATCAGAGGTTGTAGATATAGACATGGTCACCATTGGGGTGCATGTGGGAGAAAAAAGAAAAAATATTTGTTTTGAGGAGAATACGTGGCTTCGAGTTCTTTGACAAGATCAACATTAGTTAATTTCTTATATTTATTTACCTTTTTTCTATGATTTATAATTAGGAGTAGCATTACTCATTGGGGTGGAGTTTTCTACATTTGGATAGAATTTTTTAAATATATTGGGGTGAAGTTTTCTACATTTGGGTAGAGTTTTCTACATAAAATAAAATTTTTCACGTTTGGGTAGTGTTTTTTATATGTATTGGGGTAAAGTTTTCCATGTTTGTGTAGAGTTTTTTACATGTATTGAGGTTTAGTTTTTCACATATATTAAGAGTAGTTTTATTTATATATAGTGACTTCACTAATGTATTGGGAGGAGTTTCCCTTAGCTTTAGTGGTTATAAAAGGAAATTTATAATAAAAGTGATTTATGATGGAGATTTTCACGGGGAATTATTATGTACTCTGTCTTGTTATTAAAGATCTCGACAAGTGAATTATTGGCTTCCCAACAAGTAATGGCCCATCCAGGTCAAATTGTTGGAGATATTCCCTCCTATAAATAAATGTTTAATCATATGGGAAGTCATGAAGACATGAAGATGTTCAAAGAGGTATAAAAAATTCAAAGAGAATTGTAGAATACAAAGATGTGATACTAAGTTGAAGGATCTCACAACGAGACTTATTTAGTGAGGATTCGAATACTTAGTATTTAGATTTTGCTCTTCATTTCTAAAAGTTGTTTTATATCTCTATTATATAAATATGTAGTTAGACATATGTGTTGGGTATGGTTTTTCTTTCAAGAAGTTTCATTAAGTGTTCTCCCTTAGGGAGCATGAGAGGTTGCGACATGATCACCATTGGGGTGTGTGTGGGAGAAAAGAGAAAAATTATTTGTTGAGAGTAGAAGACGTGACTTGTGGTTCTTAAACAAGATAAACATTGGTTAATTTTTTATTTTTCTTTACATTTTATCTATGGTTTGTAATTAGGATTATTATTACTCATTCGGGTGGAGTTTTTCACATTTGGGTGGAGTTTTTTACATGTATTGGGGTGAAATTTTTTACGTTAAGATAGAGTTTTGTACATGTATTAGGGTGAAGTTTTCCATATATATTGAGAGTAGTGTTATTCATATATGGGACTGACTTCATGGATATATTGGGAAGGGTTTCCCTCAATTTCATTGTGGTTGTAAAAGAGAATTTATAATCTATAAAACCCACTATAAGGTTAGGGTTTTACCCGCTTGTAGTTTTGCCCAATTTGGGCCAATCTTGAGTCAGTTCGAGAAAGCTCACGCCAGACCAGTTTTTAGTATGAGGCCCAGATGACCGTATGAGTATGTTATGATGACTGAGTATACCTGGCATGCAGACGATAGCTTGGGTTAGGCTACAATAAAACATGAATTATCAGTGTATACACGAGGTATATAGATGATTTTTATGGGTTAGCCAGGGTTGTAGGCCTAGATTCAGGTCGTTGCAGCGTTTAATATCCGTCGGGAATTTTTAAGGTTTCTCATTTGAATGCATGATAGGGATTTCAGATTACCGGATTGTGCCCATGTGGGCCCAGCTTAATTGAGTCATAAGTTTTCACTCGATTGAATTGAGAGTTTGAGACCCATTTCGCCTTCTTGCCTTGATTCTTGTCTATAGCGCCACTTGTAAGACTCAAGTCGTTTTTAACTTTGGGCAGTCTCCTTTGAGCTATATATATATATATATATATACCTATAAGTAGGCCCCATTAGACCATGAGTTATCGGACATTTAGATCCTACCAAATGGGAAGATTTGAGCCATCCATGTTAGCCCTAGCATCATCCAGTTATTTCTCAAAGATTTCCATTGAATTTTGGAGTTTTCCAGCCTACGCTATTGCCACTTTTGCTCACCGTCGGTGAGTCTCCGGGTCACCCCCGGCCAAAATGGCAGCCCCATGACCATCTCGTGAGAGGTGTGGATGGAACCTCTCACGACCGTTCGTGCTGCCACAGTTGATGTAGACGACGACATTTTTGCAGTCAGTTTCCACCACCGCCGCCACCCGTTCGAGTCATTTTTTGGTGCCGGTGAGCCACCTTCGGCCAATCCGACCGCCTCGATAGTTTCCCTTCACCGAGACCTTCATTTTGAGACTATCCATGATCATCTTCGTGGCCACTATCACCACCAGTGATGTTGTTGCACTCAATGGCAATTCCGTCGCTTTTTGCCATCGAGTGGTTGGACTTCACCGATCGCCACCACCACCATGATCCTTATCACATTGGCCATTGATCCCGACTGCAGGTGACCCATGCCGCACTATCGTCAGCATTTTTTGGCGACAGGCACCGCCTGCCTTGTGAGACCCTTGTACCCGCGTTTGCATCCGCCAAGCTACATTCGTGCCCGCCTGCCTGAGTTTTATTGGCTCATTCGGGTTTGTGGTCATGCCCAAGTTTGTGTCCACATCCAGCTACGTGGCCCAACACTGTTTCTTGACTCGGTTTGCCATTTTGAGTAGTTTTTCGCCATTTTTGGCATTTTTCTACTATTTTTGTAATTTAAGAACTCCTACATTAATTTAGATGCATATTTACCTTATTTAGAATATTTTGATATTATGAATGTTTTTATTTATTTATTTATTTATTCATTATTATTTATATATTTTTATTTATATGTTTATCGTATATGATGAATGTTTACGTGATTATTTGTTATTATTATTATTAAATTTACTTATTAATATTAGTCTTATTTTTATTTACATAATTGTATTTATTTATCTATTTATTCATTCTGTATATGTTATTATTTATTTGTATTTAATTACATATTTTGTATTAGTCATTATTATTTACGTTTAATTAATATTAACTAATTTTTAATCTATTTATTTATTTATTTATCGAATGATTATGTATTTATTATTCAATTATTTATATGTTTACTAACATGAGTATATATGGTATTTACTCATGTTTAGTAGTGTATTTATATAGTATATGGTATTATTATTTTATGATTGTAGTATTATTATTGTCATGTATTTATCATTTATCTATTTATTCATGAGTGTATTTATTTATTTATTATTTATTATTAGTTATATTTTTTATTATATCTCGATTTGTATACTGGACGTTTAGTTGTAAGTTTATTTAGCAGTTTTCATTATTAGGATGTACTGATGATGTGAGCACATACCACGAGTATGCATTATTTAGAGATGTTGGTAATTTACTTAGCAGTGAGCTTAGATGTAGATTTCGGAGTCTGAGCTCACCGTAGAGAAGACGTCATATTTGGAGCTTGGACCATAGGTCCGTTAGGACTTCTATCAGTTTGATCACTATAGTCTATTACTGATTTAATTTTCAGATTGCAAGACGTGTTAAGTGGCTATTTTATCGGACCCTACTTAACACGGGTCATTTAGACGCATTTTACTTCTATGATTAATAACCCTTAAGGATGAGACCCTTCGACTTTGATTTCGAAAACAAGATCCACCGTAAGTTACTTTTGGACATATTATATAAATCCCTTCCTAAGCCTATATATAATTCTCTTGAGTTTTATAGTGACATGTGAGATAGGGGAAAACTGATGACCGCGTCTTGAGATAAGACACTATGTTAGTCAAAGCGGACTCTAAATTTGGTAAGCGTTCATTCCATTCCCAAGGGATCTAACAACTCCACCTTTGAGTTCTTCAAAACCGAAGAAGTGTGGAAGTTTACGGGTAGTGTAATGCAGTGCATGTTTAGACTTGTAGTTTCAAAGGGTACTGAAGGCGAATGCCTAAGAGTACCCGACCACTTAGGGCTAGGAGTGATATGAAGGATGTAGAGAGCTGAAAGAAAAGAAATTCATGTTCCTGCGCAAGGGATAATTTTTAAAGTTGATGAAGTATGAGATGAGTAAGGAAGGGGACGCTATCTCGTGAGCTCGACAATTCCTAATGAATTCCCTTATGAGAGATTCTATCAAGGAGTAGATAAATATTTTCATTTAACTAGAGAGTCAGCTCTTTTGTACCAATTTGACTATTTGTTATTTCTAGACCAATAACACATGTGATGTTTTCCCTATTATTATGTAGGCCTGGTGATTGTGAGTTGGTTTTGGTAGGAGGATATATAAATACTACACACACTTGAGCTCAGCACAATTATTTTATTTTATAGTTGTACTTATATTTAATATATTTTTTACTTGTATTTAGCAATATCTTCCATTCTCTTGACGCCAAGCGGCTTACTTTGATCTATATTATTGATCAAGTCTTATATATTAGTTGCTTTAGACATGACTCGATTCGATCACGACATTTTCAGTCTGGTTCTTAGGTGAACCAAAATTTGGGTGTCACATAATCATATTTAACGACCAACCCATTCCGAGCCATAGGCCAAGTTTTATAATATAAACGAAGTGTCTCATAAATTAATGTTCTATTAATTTATCAATATTATAAATAAACCCATGACGTAAAGAATTAGTTAAAATTCAAATTCTAAGTCATTCAAATAAATAAAATTTAAGACCACCAATGCTCGGAATCAACTAAAACCCCTTGAAATTAACCAAAATCTCACTGCCATGCAAACAACCGCACTACACGAGCGACCAAATGTTAGTCGAATGGGCTATGGATTGGTGAAAGGGTCGTTCTATCCCTGATGGATCCTAACAACTCCACCTTTGAGTTCCTCAAACTCAGAGAAGTGTAGAGGATTACACGTTCTGGAATGCAAAACATGTCTAGACTTATAGTTTTAAAGAGTACTAAATGTACGTGCCTGAGAGTACTCGGCTTCTGTGCTTAAGGTCGAAAGTGATATGAAGGATGTAGAGAGCTGAAAGAACTAGGGAAAGAAATTAATTTTTCCCGCGAAAGGGATAGTTTTAAAGTTTCCTGGGGTATGAGATAAGTAAAAATGAGATGTTGTCGAGCTAAGGCCAACGACTCTTAATAAGGGCCTTTATGAGATATTCTGTGAAGAAGTTTGACTATTAAATGTTTCGGGAGCATTAACACTTGTTTTATTGATGTTTTTCCTATTATATATGTAGGTTTTGTGATTCTAAGTCTGCTTTGATGAGAGGACAGATAAACACTACACACACTTGAGTAGCACAATTACTTTCTTTCATACTTTTATTTATATTTGATGAGTTTTCATGCATATTTAGCAATGTCTTCCATTCTCTTGGTACTAAGTGGGTTATTTCGATCTATATTATTGATCGAGTCTTATATACTAGCAGCTTTAGACATGACTTAACTTGATTGTAATATTTCTAATTAGGTTCTTAAGTGAGTCGAAATAAGGGTGTTACAGTTTTGGTAAATAAGAAAAATCAATAGTCTAATAACAGTGTCCTCTAGTTGTCCCGACTCTACCCATCCTTCCATGCCCATACCTGCAGAGACAATTTCACATTAATGATAAAAACACAAAGATGTATAATTATAAGAAAAAGTTAATATATTTCACAACATAATTGAGTCTTTTAGTGATTATGAGCCTATACAAAACTCTTATTATGTGAGGAGGGGTGACTACCCCATCTAGCTACAATCTTATATATGTGCACACACACTACATGACATATGGTTTATACTTAATGATATTTGTTATTGACTTACCCTCTCGGTATCACAAGTACATAACAATTTGTCTTGCGCCATTGCGCCCTATCACCCCTTTTAGCATGAGGTTAGGTATTTAATCTTTCAAGAATTTTAAAGGTGTGGCTTCATGTCAGACTGAGTCAATTATTTTACCCCGGTTGAACTTAGCTCACGTCGGTCAAATGTGGGCTCATACCAACCAAGGCTGCCAAATAGGAACATATAATATTTCAAGTAATTTTACAAACCTAAAATTTTGATAAGACACTCACAACTATGACACATGATCCTAATCTGAATGAAACAACAAAATTATATGTAGGTATAATTTTATATGAGTGAAAATGCATGCAATGAAATGACTTTATTATATGATGATTAAAACTTGACAAAACAAACTTGCAACACACAAAATATTAAACTTTAAATTTATAATATTTACAACAAGTCAGTGAGGTAATTAATCATTCATGTGACACAATCAATTAAGTCATACCTTGCCCTTTAAATTAATTATTTAAATTATAATTCACCCTTATCCACGATAATATTAGTGTATCTTCTTTGATGCATTAATTATTTAACCAATGACATCATATTAAGATTACTGTCCTAAAAATTTAGGTTACCATTTAGACTTTTAATTAATATCACACTTTAATTCCTATTAAGAAATAATGGTTACTTATTCCGTTAATAATAACTTGAATATTTGTTAATAAAAATTTATTAACTTTTCACTAACTCTAATTAATTATCCTAAGATTAGTTAAATCGTCGTATCTAATTATTTAATATAGCTTGTATAAAAATTTGAAAGATGCCACTCGTAAGATTATTTTAAATTACTTAACGCGGTAAAATGTTCAAAATTTATTTATTCTAAGCATGCTACTACGATTTAACGCTTACGATTATTAGAGTATTATATTCTAACAACACATACCTTAATTTACCCATAAAATCACATAAGGTTCTTATCTTTATATTTTATTAGTGACATTATAAATATAAATGATTGTAAACACTGACGATAATTTAATACTAATCCTATTTTAACTGATAAAATATTCATACAACACTTATAATACACTCATTCACATGAAATTACAACATTTTAATTAACCCAGCAATGATTAATTATAATTGTGATTCAATTAATAATTAATAACCAATGATCTCATATGCTTATTAACTTACTAAGATATAAAAACATTATCTTTGTTACTTTAATTAATTATAATGAGTTAATGAATAGATTAAAATGTCATTAATTAATTAATTAATTAACTATAATCATTAACAAACAAGTATATATCATAATTACCTCTAATATATTATTAAATTAAATTAATTTTGGAAAATGATATGATAAATTATTAATTATTATTCTTGAGCATATCGGTTTGGTGATATTTATGGATTGTTTCTAATAAGTTTTATTTGTTGTATTTTTTTTTTCCTTTCGATCGAATAAGGTTTAACCACGGGTTAAACCCCGTTGGCCTTGGGTTGGGAGTTGTGAATGAGATGGTTGAATGAATTGTATGAAAAATTATAATAATTATTGAGGTGGTTGAATATTATGGTGAGTTGGTGAAATTAGAAGGGTATAAATTTTCAAATATAATTTAGAATTAAATTATTATATCTCTTTTGCAGTGGAGAACCGATCAAAGATGCCAATTTGGGAAAAAATTACAAAGATTATCACTTTTATCTTCCCATGTAATAGACATCTACAACGTTTTCTTTTCTCCCCTTGTGTCAAAGTTTCTCCATCTTTTGTCGCATGTAGGTATACCTCTCATTTTCTTCCCCTCATTATTCTGTTTCATAAGTGAATGCATCTATATTTGTTGTATATTACACAAATTTTCAGGTGATTGTGCTCTTTTTGGCTTTGGGTTTCATTAATAGTTGATTAAATATTAATTAGTTCATAATAAATTAAAATTGAATTGAATTAAATCAAGTGATGACATTAATAATAATTGATTATGTGTTTATTATCTTATGTTTATTGATATGGATGAAAGCATGCTTTACTTTATTTATAAATAATTAAATTATTATTATTATTATTACCAGTGTAGCTGATTTATGTATGTGGTTGTATTTTAAATTTATGATCATGTGAGATAATTATTAATAAATAATTATTCATATAATATTAAATAAGTTATGGTGGAGATTTTCACAATGAATTATTATGTGCTCTATCTGGTTATTAAAGATCTCGATAAGTGGATTATTGGCCTCCCAACACAAGATTCGAGGATGATTTGTTCTTTTTTTCATGTTGTTATTGTTGGCAAGACCTTTAGCTAGTTATCCTTTTATTTGGGGAAGCAATTAGTGTTCTCTTTATTTGTATTCAAGTTAAATGTAGAGTCGTGGTCACCAACAATAGATTAACTAGTATTTCTATATCGACAACAGTACCACCCTAACTAACTAGTAATCCCAGCATAAACACGAGCATATAAAAGTGTAAGAGGTGCCTCTAGCCACAGGACGAAGAGGCAATTATTGGTGGCGATTTGGAAGAAAAAAAAGTGTTTAGCTTTCCATGATCATACTACAACCTGGCGCCGAGTCACATTCCAAAATATGGAAAGAAACTCATAATCAAATCTGAGACCATCCATGTACAAAAATTTAGATAACTAATGATCTAGATCAATTATTCCTAAATTACTTGTGGTAAGTTCTCTTAATCTTTCATCACTTTAACCCATCGTAGACCAATCTTTACATTCATATTCACAACTTCCCACTTACTGATTTTTCTAATTCAGCTCTAAATATATTCAAATGCAATATGTGAGCGACCATTAGGGGTGTAAACAAGTCAAATCAAGCTGAGCCGAGTTGAGGTAAGCTTGAGTTGACTTAATATAAAATGAGCCGAACCGAGCTTGACTAAAATTTATAGTATTTGGGCTTGGTTCGAGTTAAGTTCCAGCCGAGCTTGAGCTTAGCGAATATTTATGTGCTCAATTGGTCCATGGTCCAGCTCAATTAGATCAAAATTTCTCACTTAGCACAACCCCCCAAACAACAATTTACTGGATAGACTCAAAGTAATCCACAAAGCAAATGACAACAACTAGGCACCCATGGCTTTTTTGAAGTCCAACACCTTAGATACACATATTTTCATAGAAAAAAATTGGTAAAATGAACCGAGCCGACTTTAATTTGAAAGTGTAGTGATAGAAAGCTACATCATAATTGCTTTACCAATGGACCGAAAAAATCAATTATTTTGTTAGAAATATAAATCTCAACTAAAATGTAAATACCCATGTCAAGCTTAGAATTTTAGATGGTTCACTAAAACTCGACCAACATGTTACTCCATACTCTTATAAGCCTCTATACATTTTCTTATTTTATTATTCATGATCTCAGCATGGACTTGAGCTTCCAAATGTTGTAAAGTTGGGCCAATCCAAATGAAATGGAAACCCAATTACACTATTAAGTGTGTTTTTGTAGAAAAATATAAACATAACAAATATCACAATTTTAAGTGCAAAATGGCACTATACATCATATTGGAGCATTTTAGTTCTTAAACCATGTTTATATAAGTGGTGACAAGTTAACTATATGTTGACCGTTTTATAATTGGTAAAATGGTACAAAGTCGGTTCTGGAAAATGGTCGTGGAATCAGTAAACCACTCAGTTATAGGAAAGGCGATCATGAAATTAGTTAACAGTTACGATTAAAACTATTAACCGAGCCGTAACTGAACGGTTTACTGATTCCACCTCTATTGTTTCCCCAGCCTCTGCCGCACCTCACGTCTGCATCTCACCTCACCTCCCCGCAGCAAGTGCGCCACCCACCACCCCGCAGCCGCTCAACTGTCACTTCTCCTTTCTGCTTGTGTCGGACCACCGCCAACCGGATTAAGTCTGCACCTTTCCCTTCAACATCACCTGAATCCCCCATTTCCTTTCTTTCCATCAATTTTTTTTTTTATGAAATATGAATAAAACGTCGTTGCTTGATGGCTTGGAATGATCTGTCTTGTAATTTAAGTGGTGAAAATTTAGAGTTTAATTTGTTGGTGATGTTTTACGTTTTACTGTTGCTGGTTGTTATTTATTATTTTGTTGCTGTTTTTTTAAAGCTGTGTAGCCATTAATTGATTAATCAAATGAGTGGTCTTTTAGTTAATTTTACGTTTGGTTCAGATGGTATTGATCTTCTGCTATTTGGTTTGTTCTTTTTAACTAACTTATTGCTTCTGTTTAGTATGTTTTTGGGCACCGGCGTTCATATACAACTAAGAAACATACGTCAGTAAATGTTGAATATAATCCATTGACTACCAACTATATGTGTAATCTAATATGACCAGTTCTTCATGTCGTTAGCTCTAGCTAGGGGTGGGCATGGATTGGTTTGATATGTCCTTTTATGAACGTAAGGCAAAAAGTTGACGTCTGCTATCAAAGTTCTCCGCTCAAGTCGGTCACGCACGATCAAAATTTAGTTAAGATATAAAATTATTTTTATCTTATATTTATTTTATTATCTAATTATTTTTTTCATTATAAATATTATTTTTTTCTCACAAATAACTAATATCCCATTCATGTAATTTTTATTTCTTTTATTTTTTTTAGTTTCTCTCATGTCAATTAATTTAAAATTAAAATAATTTTAAAAAATATATTTGAATAAAGAAATATTATATTACAATGAAATTTTTAAAAAAATAAGATTAATGTGAAATTTGTGACTAAATATGTGTTAAGAAAGTTCATCAATCGTTTATTTTATTAAAGGCATAAGTAAGAGATTGCAAGGAGTAAATAAGTTGATTATGAAATATTCATCAAATAAACTAACACGAACTGATTTAGAGAATTATTTATTTTGTAAATAGAATAGATGAACAATTTCATATATTATCACGGTAAGGATTGAACATGGTAAAATATCATATTTTGAGAAAAATTAATCAAGATGTTTTAGCCATTCTTGTGTCAACCCTCACTTCCGAATCAACATTTAGTGTTGGAGAACAAACAATTACCACAATTAGGGATAGTTGGAGCCCAAAAATTTTTAAAGCTTTGATACATGCCCAAAATTGGTTTATGAGTAAATATAAATATAATTCATATTTTATATCTATGCATTTTATATTTTTGATATATTTTTTAACATATGTTCTTCTGTTGTTACTACATATTTTACTTGTAGAGAAACAACTTGTAACACCCCGATTTCGGTTCACTTAAGAACTGGATCAGAAATGTTATGATCGAGTCGAGACATGTTTAATATTATTAGTCAGTGAGACTCGGTCCATAAAATAGATCGAAATAACCCTCTTGGTGTCATGAAAATGGAAGACATTGTCAAATAGACAACAAAATACATTAAATATAAATAAATGCAAGAAAGAAAATCTTAAGTTGAGCTCAAGTGTGCGTAACATTTATCTGTCCTTCCGCCGAAGTATATACAGGATTTGCGAGACCTACATATATTATAAGAAAACCGTCAGTAACGAATGTTACTGGTTCGAAAAATAACTAATACAATCTGGTAAATGTGTATTCCATTACCCACAAAACGTATGAAACTTCAAGAATGCCTCACACCGGGTAGTAAGCAAACATACTTAACAAATGTCGGCTCGCATGCACGGCTCATAATCAT